>PVKC010001518.1:0-49871 GCA_004027635.1 Crocidura indochinensis
TGACACTCAGGGATTACTCCTGGCTATGCACTCAGAAATCGCTCCTGACTTGGGGGACCATAGGACGCCGGGGATCGAACTACGGTCCATCCTGGATCAGCTGCGTGGAAGGCAAATGCCCTATCACTGCACTATCGCTCTGGCCCCAATTGCCTATATGTTTATAGACATTTCTTAAAGGAGATACCAGCTGGCATTGTGAGGGCACACATGGAAGTAGGTTGGCCTAACTGAATGTAGGTCAAGGATGCAGAAGGGTTCCTATAGAATAGACGGACATCAGTTTCATTCTAGTTTGAAGATCCCTGTTCAGTGGGACTTTCTGGGGTAAAGACAACTCAAATAAATAACCTAATCAAAAAATCCAATCAACGGAGAGATCTCAAAGGGCTGAGTGCATGGTTCTCCTAGCAGAGATCTGGGTTTGACCTTCAGTATTGCTCATCCCTTGAACTCCTCTGGTACTCACCTCTAAGCATCAGAGTTGTTTCAATTGCTGAGTTTTTTGTTAGCATCCATTTTGTAAAATAATTCAATGAAACAGTAAAATGATGCAAATTTTTTACAAGTAGATTTCATTTCCAGCAGTAGGTTTGTTGTTGCAGCAAAGAAAAGATTTTAAACATCTGGGAGGGTTGTTTAAAAATTTCAATTAAAATCAACCTTTTATTACATATTAGTAACATTAACTTATTGTACCTCATAAAAATTCTTAGTTCCCAGTGGAAAAGTCACTTTTACTTATATTTTTTGGAGATTTTTCCTACCTTCACATGTTCAGTGTATAGAACAAACATACTCACCTGGTATCTATTAAAACCATTAAAAAGGACTGCATGATAGTGAGCCCCTGTGAATAGGATAATCCTTGTAAATTTCTTTGGTGACCAATGGTGAAACATAGAAGCCTCTAAAGGCACCTCAGCCAATAAACTGCCCTGTCACAGACATCCCTTAGATGCCAGTTATCAGTATAAAATGAAGTAGTGGCAAGAGAGGTCAAAGATTTCAAAAAGCAGCAGCGTCTTTACCAAATGACACTATTGTTGAGAAGTGGAGAATAAGTATTATTTGGGGCACATTCTTTGTAGCAAATAATTATTATTAAGTGAAAAACTCACATAAGGTCTTTTTATAATCAAGAGCTATTTTACCAATTACGACTAAACAATTATATAGAGTTCATTAGTGCCACTGCTTCTTCAAGCCTTGGCCTATGTTTGTGTCATAATTTTTTGATGAAAATTATTACTTGTTTGTTGTTTTGTCTTTTTTTGGGGGGGGGTCACACCCGGCAGCACTCGGGAATTACTACTGGCTCTATGCTCAGAAATCGCTCCTGGAAGGCTCAGGGAACCATATGGGATGCTGGGATTCTGTTAAGTCCAGGAGAACGATGCAAAGACACCAAGACCACAGTCTCATGCAAAAGCAGGGGGTTTATTTTCAAGCATATGCGGGTCTGTGCTAAAGTCCAGCATATGCCAGAAACTGCCAGCCCTGAGCCATGAGCTTACAAGCTGTATATAGCATTTCAAACAATAGAAAGTTATAGTAGATTGATTTGCTTTAGGAAGTACATGACATCTAACACTTGCTCAATCACATTTTTGCAAGGTTTAGGTGCAAGCTTACAGGGTTAATATGACCAGGTCAGAACCATGTTAGAACAGGAAGGAAGTTAAACTGTAACTGGGTCTACAAGTTCCCAGAATTGTGAAGGGGGTAGGTCAGGGCAGTCAGGGAACTCAGGGGAAATTTTTCCTTTACAATTCGAACTACTGTCCTTTTGAATGCAAAGCAAACGTCCTATCTCCATACTATCTCTCTGGCCCCGAACATTATTTTGTTAAATAATTTGATATTATTAAAATAGTAAGGATCCTAAGGATAAATTTCTACAGCTGGTTAGTCGCTTTCCTTACAGGTAGGCAATCTGGGTACCTAAACACTGTCAGGTGCACAGTGTCAGGAACATGTGCAACATAAGCATCCTACCCACTCTACTAACTCCTTAGTCCTTCCCCAAATTTTGAACTTCAGGGAGCGGGTTTCTCTCAGACAAGAGGTAGTACCCACCCAGGTGAGCAGACCCAGTGTTTGGGAGTTGGGTGGGGACAGGTGTATCTCAGTTCCAGAATTTCTTCCTGGAATTCTGTTCATTTTACCTCTTGAAAGAGGATCAAATGGTTTGGGTTGTAATAAGGAAAACATTCAGAACTTACTCTTTGAGAGGATTTCATGAACTCTTTGGCCTTAAGAAAAATGGACCTGGGCCGGGCGGTGGCGCTAGAGGTAAGGTGCCTGCCTTGCCCGTGCTAGCCTTGGCTGGACCGCGGTTCGATCCCCCGGTGTCCCATATGGTCCCCCAAGCCAGGAGCGACTTCTGAGCATAGCCAGAAGTAACCCTGGATGTGGCTCCCCGCCAAAAAAAAAGAAAAAGAAAAATGGACCTGTGAAATAAAATAAAGGTATGGCATTTTATGGTGAAGTAGGGTTCTTTGTTTTTGGTTGTTATTCTTGTTAATTTCATGTGACATATGGTAGTGGTGGGGAGGGTTTTTGTGGCAATGAGACATGAGGGAAGGCACTTAATACTGGCTTCTTGTCATCAGGAGATCCCACCTGCTCTCTGGGGAATCATATGCACCTATATGCTGAGAAACAAGAATGGATTAGAAAACAAAAATAAAAAGAGGAGGAAGGTGTTAGGGTAGCACTCCTCACTCTTTGAGGTTTTCAACCCCTCCACTCTTCAACTTCACCCCTGTATCACATTCCCCTGATATCCCCTTTCAACTTGATCCTCATCTTGCTGTTTTTTTTTTTTGTTAATTGTTTTGTTTGTTTTGGGGTCACACATGATACACTCATGTGTTACTCCTGTCTCTGCACTTGGGAATTATTCCTAATCAGGTATGAAGGACCACATGGGATGCCAGGGATCAAATAAAATACTGTGAGTAGTAGTCTTGGTGCCATAACTAGTTGGTCATAAAGTTAAGGTGAGAGGGAAATCAAGACTTGAGTTGTTGCCAGGCCTTTGTTACTGTGTCTGTTGCTTACTATTTCTAGGATGCATGTAGTAAACAATGTATACAGAGTGCATATGAACAAATTTTGATTTACTCTAGTGAGTTCCACACCATAGAAATCTGATTCTACTAAAATTTGTTGCTCTGAGGTGGTGTTTATCTTTTGCTGAGGTCATCTCTTATTCCACTCCACCTAGAAGTTTCCTGAGTCTTGCTCAAGGGTCTCAACTAAGATTTTACAATTAATCCAAGTTTTGGTACAGATTTTGACATGATTACAAGAGAATGTTGACAAAAGCCTTCTCTATATAGTTATTTTGACCATGTCCCCATAATTTGGTATTGTGTTTTATTCTATTTTGTCTTAAATGAGGATGAAGTACTTGCTTATTTGTCTCATATTTTTACTAGTCTTGTCAACAGCCCTGCCATGATCTTTAATAACATTGACAAGACTAGTAAAAATATGATCTGAAGCCTAGTAAATACCAGTATTCAATTCTCAAGACAAAAATAGCTAAGGTTAACTATTCAATGTTAAATAAAAAGAAAAATATTATCACTTATTTTGACTAATGAAAATACCACAGGTCTTGTTCTGGATAGATGAGAAGACTGTTTAGATGCATCATTAAGGGAAGCAGGAATGTAGTGTATTGACAGTGAGGTAAGTGAAAAATTTCTAAAGAATTGCTGTTGCATCAATGAATCTCAAAGGAGGAATGCTTGTGTGAAGCACTTCTTACTCAGCTCCAGGCGCTATCATCATTGAGAAGGGACAAACTTTCAGTTCATTTTTTACTATGTGGATGTGGGAAGACATTGTTCAAATCAGAACAATGATACAAGCTCTATGCTGTTGGTGCCTACATCCTGCACAAAAGATGGTACAGAAAAAACGGTGAGCTCATGCCATACCTTTTATGTCTGCACCAATGACATCCCATCTGGATGGAATATGGTTTCATCTACCCACACCTGGCATTGCTCAAGGTTTACTCCTGGCTCCGCACTCAGGGAATCACTCCTGGAGAAAGTGGGAGTCCATACATGGAGCTGGGGGATGGAACCTTAGTTGATACTATCATTAGAACCCCAAGAATTTATTTCTTACTCACACAAAATTTTCTCATAACCTAACAATTCTCCAAAAATCTTGGCATGTTCTACTTTGTTAATCCTTCGTCTCATCATGGAGAAGAGTAAGTAAATATTTTTATTGAAGGGACATACCTAGAGAGCTCTAATAATCAGGCTCCTGACCCATTTCCCAAGTGTCATGAACAATAATGACCTTAGCATTGAAATGTAGAAAAAGATAGAAAAAAAAAGCCTTGAGAGCTATGCTCTCTTGGATAGTATTCTATATTTTTGCACAGAAAAAAAAACACAATAAGGGGCTAGAGAGCTAGTTCAGAGGCACAGAGCCTTGCATGTTCTAGGTCTTTAATTTGATCACTGACACTACATGGTACTTTTTTTTTAGCAGTTTTGGACACAGTTCTGGTGCACCACATCACTGTCCCAAGCACCTAAGTGTCAGGACCAGAATTTCAGGTCTGACTTTCAAAGAATTCTAGGGAGATATTCCTGAAAAATGACATTTCTCCCTGAAAACGCACCAATCCAGAAAGGGAGCACTCTCAGAGCTTCAAGTGATGGGAATAGCAAAGAAGCAGATGCACAGAGATGGGACATTCAGATGAAAAAGCCTTGAGAACAGAATCCACAAAATCCCTGGCATTTGGCAGGTCTCATTCAGCAAAGGCTGACCTTTCATAGAAGTTATTTAAGAACAACTGACCACTTTTCACTGATAACTTTTCACAGATAACAATTACTAAGGCTTAGTCATTTGTGAACAGATATATAATGTCAAAATCATCATGAAAAGCAGAATAAGGATTCCTGACTAGCATAAGCACTTCCTTGGCTACAGAAAAGACTGAGAAGTAGAACCAAACATTGGTCAAGCATTTACAATACACTATTAATACATTTTTTATGGATAAAGCCCCTATAATTCTTAGAACTACTTATAAAGCTCAATTGTTTGAATTTGGTTTGGTCTTAATTTTGTTTATAGATCACACTTGGCTGTGTTCAGAGCTTATTCCTAACTCTATGCTCAGAAATCACTCTTTGCAGGCTCAATTAATTTATACAACTGAGTATGGTTACATACAAAGCCTTAACCCCTGTACTATCTATCTAGAACTTGGATTTCAAGTGAGGTAGAGAAAGGACACTCAACTTTCCTTAACTCTGGAGTAAATTTGAATCTGACAAACTTTCAAAAGAACATAAAGGGTCAAAGAGATAGTTCAATGGACTGATGAGCATGCTTTGCATGTAGGAGGCTCAGGCTGAATCCTTGACACCACATGGTCGGTCCCCCAGCAACATCAGATGAGGCTCAAAAAACAAAGAACATGGCAAATGTAGTCACCAGATTTGCATTTAGCCAGGTCTAAGACTAACTCTGTTCTCGAAAGAGAGGTAAACTAAGCCGAGTAAACTATGAATACACTGGCCAAGCAGCTGAAAACTGACAATCTCAGAAAGAGAGAGAAGATGAGCCCCTGTTTTGCCAAAGTCATGCCTGCCTCACCCATTACCCACAATCACTACTTTGCCTTGGCCCTACTTTACCACTTCTTATAGTTCTATGTAGAGACACCAAACTGACCAAACCTCCAGGTAATACCAGCATTTGGGCTAACATCACCAGGCCTTTTTTTGGAGTGATTCTGTGCACCCATAATAGCTCCTCATACTTCTGAAAAAAAGTATGTTTTTGTTTAATACTGTTTTATATTTTATTTAATATTGCCATCCCTAATCTAGTTGCTAATGTGTATCTGAAGCAACCTAATGTGCAGATACAAAAGAAGTAACAGAATGATCAACTAGCAACAAGAGCTTACTCGACCTTTTGACAATGTCAGATTTTCTTGTTCCTGTTTCTTTTTTCCTTCTTTTACTTTCTTTTCTTTTTTATGTTTACTCCCACTTACTGGAAACAAATATGTTATGATCATCTATGTCCAGGAGAGAGCTTTCTTTCCACTACAGTGCATGCAAATTTTCATGAACTGGAAGCTATTGCCTCTCCTGAAACCTCTCTTTTCTTTTTTCTCTATTTTTTTGGGGGGAGGGGGCACACCCGGTGATGCTCAGGGGTAACCCCTGGCTATTTGCTCAGAAGTCGCTCCTGCAGGCACAGGGGACCATATGGGGAACCGGGGGATCGAACCACGGTCCGTCCTAGGTTAGCGCAGGCACCTTACCTCCAGCGCCATCGCCCTGCCCCCAAAACCTCTCTTTTCAATGCAGAACAATGCAGAGGACAATTTCAGTGCTCGATACTGTGTGGAGGCTATTCAGTGCCATCTCCTCCCTTCTCAGTGTGACAGCAGCCTGTGTTTATCAGGCACAGCTGGCAAGCCTGGACCTGCATGGTCATTTATAGCGCAGGCAACCAGGTGCCTATTTATGTGATAATAGCAAGGGGTCTTCTGGGAAAACTTGAGCCTAACAGAGGAGTTCCAGGCACCAGGACAGTGACAGCAGCTGGATTTTAGGGAGCATTTTGTGTTTCTACTTGCTTCCTCTGTGCCTAGGGAAGGGTGTATAGATTCTGAACTGCCAACACTGGGAGACATCTTTCTGGACTGGCAAGACCCCGGTCTTATAGGTTACCTGAAGGGTGAACTCCAGAATATTCTATTTAATGGCATCAGCAGTATCATAAGGCTTGTACTCACAATGAGGTAGTAAGGTGGACCTAGGAAAATCGTACTTCAACACTAACAGTAAATGTCACCCTGACTGAAGTTGAGGTGCTTTTCTACCACTGAACACGGAGCTCACTGTCTTCCATAAGAAGAACCTCCCTCCAAAACTTGCACAGTAGGAAGTGAGGGACCATAGCAGAGTGCGTAATACTTAGGGTATAATTATTATCATGTTGCTTTTCCTGGAAACCTGCATGCCTCAGTAGCCTGATTCAACAGACTGGAGGAATATGCATCCTCCCCTGACTCTCAGTGAGAGCAAAGCCCCCACAACACTAAGCTTGGCAGCAATGGGATCTATTAAATCTTCCTCTGAGATATAATGAGGGCAAGATCAAGATGTGTGTATGCTCTGATGAAGGTGAAAATGTAGCTATTAGGAAGGGATAATTTGTCTGTTCTTGCAGCCAATAGTCTCTATTCTTTATTGTTTGTTTTGAGTCACTATGATTTATCATAAAATGTTATATGCATATTACCCTAGTAATAAAGCCTTAGTAGTGGGGCTTTAAAAGAAAAAAGAATCACCACAAGGTACATAGTTAAAAATTGTTGATGTTTGAGTTCCAACACCTATCCCATGACCAGTGCAAATTTCCTGCCACCAACAATGTCCCCAGTTTCCCTATAGTGCCTCCTACCCCATTTTGCCTCTGTGGCAGACTTTCTCTCTTTTTCTCTCTCCCTCCATCTCTCTCTCCCTCCATATCTCTCTATCTTTCTTTTTTTCCTTTAAGGCACTGTCTGCAATACTGTTACTCAATGTAACATGTATCATGCATAAACGATAGGATTTTATGCATGCAACATTACTAACCCAAACTCTCCAACAGTGCTTGCTTCACTCTACCTTTGTTTCAGGACTTTTCTTTTCTTTTTTTTTTTTTTTTGGTTTTTGGGCCACACCTGGTGACGCTCAGGGGTTACTCCTGGCTATTCGCTCAGAAGTCGCTCCTGGCAGGCACGGGGGACATATGGGGAACTGGGGGATCGAACCGAGGTTCGTCCTAGGTTAGCACAGCACCTTATCTCCAGCGCCACCACCCGGCCCCCATGTTTCAGGACTTTTCTGAAGTCGCTTACCATCCCATTATACCCCTAACATGGTAAACTCAGTTCTGCAGACCAGATCTCAGCTTCTGTTGCTTTAGGCCATTCGTTTTATTTTTTCACTGTGCTTCATATTTTGCATGTAAGAGAGTTCATTTTGTGAGGTGAGGTGGTGGTTTGGAAGAGTCAATGGATCACTGGTGAGGGAGGCAAGCTCTGTGTTGTTATATGTGATGCTGAAATGATGTAGGCATAAAAAATATGATTAACAATATTATAAAATCAGGTAACTATAAAACATTTCTTTAAAAAGAGCTCCTGAACTCATTCTTAACAAATAATAAAATATATTAATAAATGTCATAATGAACTGACACTAATACCAATTCCTTTTCTTTCCCATTCTTGAAGTACACCTTTTCCCAAGACAACCTCTGAAGCCCCAAGTTCACAGCCTGCTATTATGAGGAGAGGTTGAAGTGCTACCTACACTTTATGAACATCCACTTGAAAAAGCAAAACAGTTGAACCAGATTACAATAAGTGTCACATTGTAAGGAATGATTTAGGAGGCAGTGGCTTGGAAGAGGTGGCTCTTCATATCAAGTGAATCTGTGAAGCCAACCTAGTTCTTTATAATGTTATTGTACTATAAGGGATTGTCTGTTGCAGATTGGAGATGGAGTCATTGAGAGGGGAGTTGGAAGGCAAGAAAGTGGCATAAGTCCCCAGCTCTGTGCAGAGAAAAGTATGTGAAACCATCAGTAAGGAGAGCTCTATGAATTCAGCCTTTAAGTGCTAGAGTTTGGGGATGCTTTATTTCTCCTTTGAATGATGTTATCTAGGTCTCAAAAGTTGGCTGTGCTTTGTTTTGATTGCAAGGAAATAGACATTGCTAGGCAACAATGTAGATTAACAATTTTGACCAATAGTGTCTAAATAAACGACAGCACCCATTCTGCACTGCTTGAAGTCAAGAAAAGTGCAACTTTAACCTAAACCTTCTTTGCTCCTGCTCACCCTGGGAAAGCTGCATCTCACCCCGGAATCTCATTCTTCACCCTATTAATAGCTAGATGCACTGTGTTCCAAAAGCTCTCAGTTTAAATTGTAGTTCTAACATGAGGGCATGTGTTGATCTAGAAATATTGCCTATTTTCATATCTATATTTGAAATTTTGACAAATGTGAAAATAAAATTCCCACAAATATATATTTATTTTTCAGAAAAAAATTACTAATCATGGGAGAAGTAAAACTGACCCACTCAATTGCTAACATTGGCTTAAATACAATATTAAACTTCACAATTTTATTATAATCATATATTGAGAGAAAGAAAATATGTTTATCATCTGTTATTCTTTCAATTTGGGCTCTTATGAAATTATCACTTTCAACAAAATAACTTTCAACAATTGCAAGTCAGGAAAGGATGAATTAGCAACTTGTATTCTCAAAATTTTTGTGGAATATAGGTTCTGGCTTTTTAAAAATGCATAAATATATATGCACATACACATGCAAATTGAATAGAATTAATAAGATAGTGTTGTGGCTTTCCCACAACAAAATACAGGTAGTATTTTAGTATTTCTACTGCATGTTGTTTTAAGAGAAGGAACTAGATCCTTCAATTTCCTTGAGTAAGTAGATGTTTTGCTCAGTGTGCTGTGGCACTTTCAGGGTGCCTGCTATAACCAAACCTGTGCTACCTGCCTCTGCATTGATTAATGCAGTTCTGTGGGGAACTAGCTCTGAGTCTTCTGAGTTAGACACCTCAGGACATCATCAATTCTTTTTGTCAGTCTCTATTTTATATCTGATTACTCTTTGCTCTCTAACTTTTGTTTCACACTATAATCAGGCAGCAGATTTACTCATTCATCATGCACACTTCCTGTAAAACCTTTATTCTGTAGTGTACGACATGGATAATTAGTTGTAGAAAATGTCAGCCCCATGTGGGCTGTAGTATCATCATTGTGGATTGCAAGGAGCCTCATTTCTAAGAAGCATAGATTGGACAAGGGCCATCTTAACCTAGTTCACCCTCCTATTCTCCTTGGGAACTCAGCTGAGTCTGAAGTTTACTCATTAATGTGATTTTTGATTGATAATATCTTTGTCTCTAAGCCCTCTCCATATACAAATTAATTATTAAAAGCCCTCCTGTAGTAATTATTATCCTGATTTTTGCTTTTATCATTTAAGCAACCTGATAAAGCTATGTCTTTTCTAGTGATCCCAAGTACTTGTCCTTTCTACACCTGTGTCCTCTTAACTATTTGGGGTTATCACAGTGCTTCTCAAAATGGTGATACTCTCTCCACACTATAGGAAAGCTAGATGTACCATAGGGATGTTCTAGCTTTCAGAGTTGGGAAAGTCACTTTATATTTGTTCGCAAAAAAGTACATTTATACAGGAATGTTGAAAATTTTCTTCTTTGAAAGGAGAGTCATGCAAAGTCAAGTCAGTTTGATCTAGAGTCTGGGTTCCCTTCTCCATATTCAGGTTCCTCCTTTAATTCCAGTGTGAGTCAATTTTTACCACTCCATGCTCACCTGCCTTTGGAGACATCTGGAGCCCCTGAAGAGGAGGCCTTCTGTGTGCCAGAGCCCTGGGTTGATGCTGGATGAAGATTAAGCAGGTTGCATGGGTCAAGATCATGCTCAGTGCTCCCACTTCTCTCTGCAGCACAACTCCCTGAATGGTGAGTTTGTATCCATGTTTTTCTTCTGTTTGTTTTACAATGTGATTTCCTCTTTCCAAGATTCTGTAGTCTCTGATATATCGTGACTGTTCTATGGAAGAGAGCAGAACAAGGCACCAACCTTTTGATTCATTAGGGTTAGCAGCATATGTAGCTCTTTTCCAGAGAAACCTAAAGAGATAGGACAGAGGCCTCTATATGATCATAGAGATTTGAGTTTCTGTGTTTCTGTCTTTGATTTGGGGTGGGAATGTATTTAAGTTGTTGGGCCATACTAGAGGTGATCAGGACTTACTCCTGACTCTGTTCAGAGAATAGTTCTAGTGATACTCAGGTACTTTATGTGGTACCAAGACAGAACCAGGGTTAGCTGAATTCAAAGTGAGAGCCTTATCTCTGTACTATCTCTCTGGTCTCTATAGCAATTCTTAGCTGCCCCCAGAGAACCTTCTGATCAAACAAGACACACCTTAACTGACTGCTACTCCCCTCAGCCCCAGATAATGTCCACACAAAATAAAAGTGGCAGGCAACTGGTCTGTGGTCTTCTCTGGAAGATTACAGAACACTTCTCAGGATTTTGAGCTCCTTTTTTGAACAGAGCCTCAGAGTATTTCAGAAGTATTGGGGTAAAGGCCCAGGGAAAACATCTATTTGGGATCCTGAGTTCATCAGCAATTGAAACAAAAACTGCAAGTAGGTGTGATGTTCCATCACTCTCAAGTACTCCAGACCATTGTTCCACAAGTTTTAGATATTTGTGATGACTTCTTTATGTCTGCCTCCCACCATCCTCCTCTCAGACCCAGAAGAGACATCATGAATCCTGGTAAGCCTCTTGAGAAGCAACCAGCACCCAATGTGGAAGAGGCCCACCTTCTTCTGGGCAACCTGGGCTAACCTGGGAAAGAGCTGTTGGCCATAGAATAGGTAGAAAGAAAAAAAAAGATCATCGGTTCGAATCCTGGTGCCCCATATGGTCCCCCGTGCCTGCCAGGAGCAATTTCTGAGCATGGAGCCAGGAGTAACCCCTGAGCACTACGGTGTGACAAAAAAAAAAAAAAAGAATAGGTAGAAAGAAAAGATAGTCTCAACACTAACAAGTCAGCATTTTCATGGACAACAGCAATCACAAGGCAAAATGAGGTGACTTCTCTTGGAATTTTTGTATCTGGGAGTCCCTCAGATTCAAATCCTGTATATCAGAGCCAGTAGGACTGTCAGCCCCACATGAGTAGAGAAATAGAAGAGTATGTGCTAGAGAGCATAAACTAGTGGAATCAGAGTTTCTGAGACAGGTTCAGAGTCAAGGGGGGCAATCATGAGCTGTTCCACTGTCACGACTCTGGAGCTTGGATGTCCACAATAAGTGGACACAATAATAAGCTGATCACAAATAAGTGATCAGCTGGGCCATGTTTCATCTGAAGACTCAGGGAGACTTCTCTCCTGATGCCTATAATTCATTGTTGGTGGCAACCCAGATCCCCAGGTAACATTCATATATGTGTCCAGAATCGATTTCCTGTAGGGAACCCAGTCAACTCAGGCTAGGGTCCCAGTCTGCTACAATGATGAATGACTCATCTTGATAAAGGACAGCAACAAAGACCAACCTTTTAGAGGGGTCCTATTCTGAAGTGCTGGAAATTGAGATTTTTTTTAAAAGCAAATTCAGGGGTACTTACAATCCACCTCTGGGGAAGTAAGCAATACCATCTATGGGGAAAACAATTTGTGAGTCATTGGGATCATTGGGATCAGAACTTGGGATATGCAGTGCAGAAGAAGGGAGGGGTGAACTGAAGGGGGGCTGATTTGCCCTTTAAGTTCCGTACAGTGACACCACCTTTCCAGAGAGAAGGTTCTAAGCTAAGTCATTAACATCATCATGGAAGAGCTCATAGAGTTGTGATTCAATGGCATTTTGTGTAAAGTGAAAAATAGTCCCCTTTTTTTGTGACTGCACTTTTTTGGTCTTTAGTTAGAGCTAAAATTCAGTGAAAGCATCAGAGATAAGCTGAATTGGAAAGCAAGGTTGTGATATGCCATAGTTGTGGACTAATAGAAGAAATAGAAGACATAATGTGGGTCCTCTGAGTATAGTTTGATGCAGTCTTAGTGGTCCTCAATGTTCAGTTGTCTACAAAGCTCTAGTTTGGAGTAACTCCTTCACTGCTTTATGGGGACTGGGCAATAAGAAGACTCTGCAGTATGATGTAAGGGTCCCCACTCCTGTCTCTTTGTCTACCCTCTATGTCCAGAATGAAACTAGTCTTCCACTTGTTAGATATGAGCTCTACCACTTGTGCTACATTCAAGACTCCACTTTTCATATAGTTTACTTTTTATTTTTATTTTGAAGGGCTATAAAAATAGTTCATTATTTTGATTTGGGAGGAGTAGTATTCTGGGCTTATTCCTGATTTCATGATCACCAACTAATCCTGGTGAGGCTTAGGGAGCTTTATGTAGTGCCAAAAAGTAAACTGGGGTCAGTTACATGCTAGGTAAATATCTTAATACCTATTAACCTCTCTTCTGACATTTGTGTATAGGTTTACATAAAATAAAATACATGTATGTGTCTTGCTTGCTATTTAAACTCTATCTGTCCCAGATTTATGGCTATTAATTTTCAGGCATTTCTTTATATCATTCTTTATTGCATTTAATCTAAAAGGCATTGATTTGGAAGACAACAGTCTCCTGTCTGTTATAACTCTGCCACTGTGCCAACTTGGGTAGGAGGCCAGGGATGCTAATTTTTGTTGGCAAAATAAAAATAATGATAACACCATTATGCAAAATTATTAGGAGAATCAAACAAGATAGCATGTAAAAGTCTAAGTTTAATCCTGGGACATGTCAGGCACTTTTATGATCACCAGGTCTGTACAAGTCATTGTACTTGGCCCTACATGGTTCTGAAGGTTAGGCTTTCTGCATAGCCACACCCAGTCTTTGGACTTGCCTAATTTATGACCACAAGAGATATTATTAGTGAGTGAATTAAATATTAAGTTTTAAAATGCACAAAGACATATAGAGTTTGAGGTTAAAGTTTATTGTCATCAGAAACAGATCTCAGAAACCCTTGTCGGACATCTTCAAGGTAGAAAAAGTACTGTCCAAACAAGTGGAAGAGAGATAAACATATGAGGCTATATTAAGCTGAGAAGCTTCTGCACCTCAAAGAAAACAGTGACTAGGATACAAAGGCCACCCACAGATGGGAGAAACTATTCACACAATACCCACCAGATAAGGGTATATCTAAGATATACAAAGTACTGACTGAATTTACATTTAACTCCATCAAAAATGGGGAGAAGAAATGACAATTTCTTAAAGAAGAAATACAAATGGCCAAAAGGCACTTGAAAAAATGTTCCACAACACTAATTATACAGGAAATGCAAATCAGAACAACAATGAGGTACCATCTCATGCCACAGAGTCTGGCACACATCACAAAGAACAAGAACAATCAGTACTGGCAGTGATGTGGAGAGAAAGGAACTCTCATTACAGCTGGTAGGAATGCCATCTAGTCTAGCCTTTATGGAAAACAAAATGGAGATTCCTCAAAAACCTGGAAATTGTGCTCCCATTTGATCCAGCTATACAACTCCTAGGGATAACAAAAACGCACACCTATATTCATTGCAGCTCTATTTACAATAGCCAGAACCTGGAAACAACCAAGATACCCTTCAACAAATGAATGGCTAAAGAGATATAAACACAAAAAAATGGAATAGTATGCAGCCATCAGGAGAGATTAAGCCATGAAATTTTCCTATACATATGGTCATGGAAACTATTATGCTGAATAAAATAAGTCAGAGGGAGAGAATCAGATAGTAAGATAGTCTCACTCATCTATAGGTTTTAAGGAAAAGTAAAAGACATTATTGTAATAATGCCCAGAGACAATATAAATGAGAACTGGAAGGACTGGCTCACAATATGAAGCTCACCACAAAGAGTGATGAGCACAATTAGAGAAATAACTACACAGAAAACTACCATGACAATGAGAGAAGTAGAATGCCTGTCTCAAATACAGGTGTGGGGAGGGAGATGGGGGTCATTGGTGATGGGAATGTTGCAGTGGTGAAGAGGGGGTGTTCTTTTTATAACTGAAACCTAACTACAAATTTGTTGTAACCATGGTGCTTAAATAGAGATATTATTTTTATATATTTTTTATTTAAACACCTTGATTACATACATGATTATGTTTGGGTTTCAGTCATGTAAAGAACACCATGCATCACCAATGCAACATTCCCATCACCAATGTCCCAAATCTCCCTCTTCCCCATCAAGCCCCGCCTTTACTCAGAGATATTATTTTTAAAAAAGAAAGAAACCCTTGCCTGAGGCTAGACAACAGAATCTCACACCTAGATGTGGTGAGGATACATACCTCTGCTTTTACATGAGATAGACTTGGGCACAGCATCATTTTTAATGAGCTCTTCCTTCAGCCTTCAACTGAAACATTATCAGACACCACTTAGCACCTCCTGGGGGCAGCCTGGTTTTTGTCCCAACATCTCTAAGTAGTCATGAGGAGTTGAAGGAAAGATATAGGATTCCTTTAGAAGTGTTGGGGGTGGGTGGGTTTGGGGAAACCAAAGATTGACTTGGTGTTTGGGGATCTCAATACACCAGATAAGCAGAGTTAGGAAGGCAAAGAAACACAAAAGGCTCTTTTCCAAGCACATTGAAATCCACCTAACTCCACCAGCTACTAACTCCCACTGCCAACTTCTGATATTTGGGTGCCTGGCCTCCTTGGATCCCACCCCACCTATCTCCACTGCCTTCTCTTTATCAGTGCGTGCATTCCTTTTCAGGGAGAAGGAGCCTTGGGATGCAGATCCAAATTTTACTGCACCCCATGGATAGTTTTTTCAGTGTGAAATAAGGAGAATTCTTACAAAATCACTACCTGAGGTTGGGCAGCTGAAGACTTCCCTGGCAGAGGCAGAAAAAACTAGTTGAAAGTTACCATGGCAACTGAAAAGTTTGTGGCATTATTTTTATTCATCCCTCTTCCCTGCTGCAGACTTGAGATGTAATGAGTCAGGTACTGACACTTTTAGTATGACCTAGCACTATAAAGGCAATCAGATACTTCTGGAACTTTTATCCATTCTCTAGCCACCAAATCAAAGTTGCACTATTCTGAATTTTTTTCCTGATGTGCATAGTTTTGTATGGTGAAGAAAAGAACCATATTTTAAGGGAACCTCCCTGGCCCTAAAGCCCTGAGTGATGGTTAGCTGTCTTTCCTATCAGTCACATGTCTTCCCAATGATTGGTAATTGGTGGTCTAGTGCCCCCCAATCATCTAACTCTCTTTGGTCTTGGTTTTTTATAAAGATACTCAGTTCCCTGTACTAAAAACACTCTTTAGTTATTATCTTTTCTGGAGTTCTTTATTCATTTTTCAGATTCCTGCTGGATGGTCTCTGAGGTATAGTTCTCAAAGATGACCATTAAACGGATAGTCTCCTTGCCTCTCAGTCCAATACTGAGTTGATATCTAAGTTGTTTGTAGGCACAGTAACTGGTCTACAGTGACATTTATTCAGTCAGTGCTTGTTAAATGAATAGATCTACCCAGTAGGGGAGGCTGAGGATTGCATTGAAATAATCTACTCTGTATACCTTTACTGAAACTCCCTTATCTATGTGATTCCTTCAGTAAACAGATGATCCAAAGATAAGACAAAAATGCTTTTATTGATTGAATTTCTGCGGTTTGCAATACTGAAGTAGGCAGGCAGGTAGTAGGGAAGCTCTCCCCCACACCCCACAAGGCCATGAGTTCTTGAGATATAAAATCAAGAGATCGGAGGAGTTACTTTATTATTGATAAGAGTCTCATCTGGTTTTTGTACAAAGCAATAGTTATCAAAACAGCACGGTATTAGAATACAGACCCTCAGATCAGTAAAATAGGCTTGAGTACTCAGAGAATGTTCCCCTGACATACCGTCACCTAATATTTGATAAAGATGCAAGAAATCCTAAATGGAGCAAGGAAAGCCTCTTAAACAAGTGGTGTTGGCACAACTGATTAGCCATTTGCAAAAAAGTGAACTTAGACCCCCAGCTATATTCATGTACAAAGCTAAAATTCAAGTGGTATCAAGACCTTGATATCAAACATGAAACCATAAGGTATATAGAACAACACATAGGTAAAATACTCCATGACATTGAGACTAAGGTATTTTTAAGGAGGAAACAACACTCTCCAAACAAGTGGAATCAGAGATAAACAGATTGGAATATATTAAGCTGAGAAGCTTCTGCACCTCAAAGGAAATAGTGCCCAGAATACAAGAGTCACCCACTGAGTGGGATAAACTATTCACCCAATACCAATTAGATAAAAGGCCAATATCCAAAATATACAAGGCACTTGCTGCAGGTGTCTTGCATCTCAGAATCTTCTAGTGGAAACGAAAATTCTTCATGAGAGGAAAAATGGGTAACATGAGTGGCCAAATATGAAATATGAAATAATGAGACCACACAAAATATATTATATGGGCACTCGCTCTATCTGATGTGAGAGAGATGTGAGACACACTTTACTTTTCAGCTGATGACATTTTAAGCACAACTCTGGTATGCGAAGTATTTCCCTGGAAACAAAGGGCAGAGGATCTTTAGGAGGAACAACACAATGGTACTGGACCCTAGAATTTACATATCAAAACCTAGCTGATACAGGTGAAAAGAATCCTTAGCTGAAAGGGAGGAATTTCTAGTTTAGAAAGGAGGTGTTCTGGTTTTGCAAGAAACTTCTTATAATAGAGAAAGAGAAACTGGTTTGACTACAATTTGGCAGTCTGCTGGATTAGTAAAATGCAAGAAAGGCAGAAGCTATTGTTTACCACCAAGAAGCTGAGACAAGAAAAAACAAGTTGCTGGCAACTGGCTGGACTCAATCTTTGAGTTGCAAATATACTAGCCAGTGGGGAACTTTAGCAACTGTTGGTACTGAAATTTCTCTGACTGCATATTGATTGAGGCTGAATTTTTGGTCTGTAGTTTTGCAAGGGAGACAAAGCCAAATAAAGGAAAGATATATAATGTCACCGCCATGTCATGAATAAAACAGAAATATAGCCAGTAATCCATGCAGGGATTATGATTGACTTCTCAAACAGGCCTTCTGGCTGAAATATTTCTTGGGGGGAAATCAGGCACTGCACTAGGAAAGCCAATAGACACATCTGGTGTGTGCTTCCATTAATAATGGAGATATTCATGCTACATGCTGTGACAGGCACTGACAGAATTTTACAAGAAAAAATCATCTAAGCCCATCAAAAAATGGGGAGAAGAATTGAACAGGCACTTTGACAAAAAAGAAATACAAGTGGCTAAGAGGCACATGAAAAAAATGCTCCACATCACTAATCATCAGGGAGATGCAAATCAAAACAACTATGAGGTACCAACTCACACCATAGAGATTGGTGCACATCACAAAAAATGAGAACAAGCAGTGCTGGCTGGGATGTGAAGAGAAAAGGAACTCATATTCATTGCTGGTGGGAATGCAGTCTAGTCGAACCTTTATGGAAAGTGATATGGAGATTCCTCCAAAAGCTGGTATTGAGTTCCCATACAATCCAGCTCCACCAGTCCAAGGGATATATCCTAGGAATATAAAAACTCAATACAAAAATCCCTTCCTCATACCTATATTCATTGCAGCGCTGTTTACAATAGCCAGACTCTGGAAACAGCCTAGATGCCCCTCAATAGATGAATGGCTAAAGAAACTGTGATACATATATACAATGGAATATTATGCAGTCATCAGAAGAGATGAAGTCATAAAATTTTCCTATACATGAATGTATATGGAATCTTTTATTCTGTGTGAAATAAGTCAGAAGGAGATATAGACACAGAATGGTCTCATTCATCTATGGGTTTTGAGAAAAATAAAAGGAATTTTTGCAATAATTCTCAGAGACGAAAGAGAGGGGGACTGGAAGGTCCAGTTCACGACATGAAGCTCATCACAGAGAGTGATGGATGCAATTAGAGAAATAATTATATTGAGAACCATCATAACAAAATGTGACTGAATGAGGGAAGTAGAAAGCCTGTCTAGAGCACAGGCCGGGGTGGGTGGAAAGGGGATACACTTGGGACATTGGTGATAGGAATGTTGCACTGGTGAAGGCTTTTTTGTATAAAAAAAAAAGAAAAGAAAATGCAGCTGTCAGGAAAAATGAAGTCATAAAAATTTTATGGATTAAAGTTTTATTCATAAAAATAAATTTTTATGGATTAAGCCATAAAAGAAAAGAAAAGAGTCTCATCTGGTGCCACTGCCACTGCAGATCCATAGAAAACTGGAACCCCTACTGGGAGAAGCTACAGCAGAAACAAAGGCCAGTAAAGAAATACCAAAGATTATCAACTACCCCCAAAATTTCCTTCTGGTAACCATTCTTAACCAAACTCTGACCTGAGTAGAAAGCCCCAGGTGGCATAAATTGGGAAAGCCTAGAAAGGCCAACGTTAGAACATGTGTTGCCTGGGTATATATCCAAGTACATGTGGCCTGCATCTCTCCTCAAGGGCTGGGTGCCAGGGCTCTCTCTACTTTTGCAGAAACCAGTGCTCTCTTTTGAGCACATTACTCTTTTTTTTTCTTTAAACTTGTTTTTTTATTGTTTTCCATTACAATTTTTTAATTTTTATTTTGATCATATTGGCTTACATATCTTTCACAGTAGTATTTTAGGTAGATATTAACATTGAATTAGGGGATTACTCATCACCAAATTTGTCCTCCTCCATCCCCGTTCCCTTCCTGCAACCATATCCCCCACCATCACCTCCCGGGTCCCCTCTTTGTTAGCTTACTATTAGTGATCATATATCTGTTTGGTCCTGGTACCATCCCTTATTTCCCCCTGTATTCGAGAGGTAGAGCTCGATAATTCCAGTTATTTGGTTTTGTTTGAAGGAAAGAAAAGCAATGGAATAAAAATAAAAAGAATAAAAGAATAAAAATCAAAAATTAAAATATGAAAGAATGGAGTAAAAAATAAGAAAAAATTAAAAATTCAATAAAATAAAAAAATAAATCAAATAAGCTGAAAATGGTGGAGTCCTTCTAGAGGCTTTCAACCTCAGTTTGAGCGAGGGCATGAAAAAGGTAATTGAAACACCACATCAATACAGAAAGAAATATCAAATTAAATATCCAGTGAGCACTACAGCAATAAAGACAAGCACCACACAATAGTTTCGGTTCTGAAATCAAACTATGCTGTAGTACAAAAAGAAAGATAAAGATAAAATAAAATAAAATAAAATTGAATACATCAACTTCAATATGTATACCAAAATAAAGACGTCAATAAAAATTGATCAATCAATAAACTTATATGTGGAAAAAATGATTATTTTGTGCTTTTTTCTTTTCTCCCTGAATAGGCATAGTAACTATTGAGTATATTATAGAGGGAATTTCCTTGGCCTAGGAGATACAGGCTTTCTCCAGCCCTGAAGTATACTGTCATGGGATTAACTATAGACTCCTTGCCTGATCATTTACTCTCCCTTAGGTGCTATTTTGGTGTATAGAAGACTTCTGCTTTGTCATGGATGGTAAAATCGGACCTCTGTATTTAGAGATCTTGCCGTCTGTACAGCTTAAGGAATGGAGCTTAAGATGAAGTCTTTCTTTGTGGTTCTAGCAGTTCTGCTTCTGTGGTGTTGTTTTAATCCACCTTCTGTAGTTGGTGGTCTTGGTCATTACATTGCTCCTATGATGGAGCCTGGGATAGAGTTTTTCTTTATGCTTCCAGAAGACCCGTTCAGTAGCAATTGTCTCAGTCCGACTCAGGAATTGAACAGATCGTAGACCAAAAGCTAGGCTAGTGCTTTTTGTTTTTGCTGTTGTTGTTGTTGATGATGTTGTTGGTCCCGGGATGCATTCTGTCCAGTCTTTGTTGTAGCAATCAGTCATCTGTATATAGCGATCTTGGTTTTTGCACAGATCAAAGGGTAACATGTCTTATTATTTTGTCTTATTGATGACTGGTGAGGAAGGATAACATGCTTTTTGAATGAGCATATTACTCTTATTCTCTCTCTCTCTCTTACTCTCTCTTTGTCCCCAAATTCACAATACAGACCAGGCAAGAGTCTGGATTGAGGTGTATATGGGGTACATTTACTGTACCTCCTATTTCTATACAGTCAGTGTGAAGAACACAGCCTGTGGTAAGAATTGGGATGCCTTATTTCTTCTTTTCTTTTTTGATTTTGTTTTTTTTTGTTTTTTTTTTGTTTGTTTGTTTATCTTTTTAACTTTTTTAACACCCCCTTCACCAGTGCAACTTACCCACCACAAATGTCCCAAATCACCCTCCCTCCCAAACCAACCCCACCTGTACTCCATACAGGCTTTCCAGTTCCCTCAATCATGAATATGATTAGGATAGTTCTCTGTGTAGTTATTTCTATAACTGAACTCTCCACTCATTGTGGTGAGCTTCATGAAGTGAGCTGGAAGTTACAGCCCTCCTCCAATTATCTCTGAGAAATGGTGCAAAAATGACTTTCATTTTTTTTTCAGAACCCATAGATGAGTGAGACAATTCTACGTCTCTCTATCTCCCTCTGACTTATTTCACTTAGCATGATAGATTTCATGTACATCTATGTATATGAATATTTCATTACTTCATCTCTCCTGACAGCTGCATAATATTCCATTGTGTATATGAACCACAGTTTCTTAGCCATTCGTCTATTGAAGGGCATCTTGGTTGTTTCCAGAGCCTAGCTATTGTGAATAGTGCTGCAATAAATATAGGTGTGAGGAAGGGGTTTTTGTATTGTATTCTTGTGTTCTTAGGATATATCCCTCGGAGTGGAATAGCTGGGTCGAATGGGAGCTCAATTTCCAGATTTTGGAGGAATCTCCATATTGCTTTCCATAGTGGTTGGACTAGACGGCATTCCCACCAGCAGTGGATAAGAGTTCCTTTCTCTCCACATCACCGCCAGCAATGATTATTCTCATTCTTTTTAATGTGCGCCAATCTCTGTGGTGTGAGGTGTTATCTCATAATTGTTTTGATTTGCATCTACCTGATGATTAATGATGAGGAGCATTTTTTTCATTTGCCTTTTAGCCATTTGTATTTCTTTTTTATCAAAGTGTCTGTTCATTTCTTTTTCCCACTTTTGATGGGATTAGATTCTTTTCTTGTAAAGTTCTGTCAGTGCCCTGTATATTTTGGATATTAGTCCCTTATCTGATGGGTGTTGAGTGAATGATTTCTCCCACTTGGTGGGTGACTCTTGTATCCTGGGCACTATTTCTTTTGAGGTGCAGAAACTTCTCAGTCTAATGTATTCCCATCTGCTGGTCTCTGCTTCCACTTATTTGGAAAGAGTAGTTTCCTCCTTGAAGATGCCGTTCGTCTCGATGTCATGGATTGTATTACCGACGTGTTGTTCTATATATCTTATGGCATCAGGTCGGATATGGAGGTCTTTAATCCATTTGGATTTCACCTTCGTACATGATGTTAACTGGGTGTCTATTTTCGCTTTTTTGCAAGTGGCTAACCAGTTCTGCCAGCACCACTTGTTGAAGAGGCTTTCCCTATTCCACTTAGGATTTCTTGCTCCTTTTTCAAAAATTAGGTACTTGTATGTCTGGGGGACAATGTCTGAGAATTCAAGCCTATTCCACTGATCTGAAGGTCTGTCTTTATTCCAATACTATGCTGTTTTGATAACTATTGCTTTATAGTACAGTTTAAAGTTGGGGAATTTAATGCCTCCCATTTTCCTTTTCCCTAGGAGTGCTTTAGCTATTCTAGGGTGTTTATTGTTCCAGATGAACTTCATAAGTGTTTGATCCACTTCTTTGAAGAATGTCATGGGTATCTTTATAGGGATGGCAATAAATCTGTATAATGCTTTGGGGAGTATTGCCATTTTAATTATGTTAATTCTGCCAATCCATGAGCAGCCTATATGTTTCCATTTCCGTGTGTCCTTCCTTATTTCTTGGAGCAGGGCTTTATAGTTTTCTTTGTATAGGTCCTTCGTGTCTTTGGTCAAGTTGACTCCAAGATATTTGATTTTGTGTGGTGCTATTGTGAATGGGATTGCCTTCTTATCTTCCTTCTCTTCCCTATCATTGTTAGTATATAAAAAGGCCATTGATTTCTGTGTGTTAATTTTATAGCCTGCCACCTTACTATATGAGTCTATTATTTCTAGAAGCTTTTTGGTAGACTCTTTAGGGTTTTCTAGGTAGAGTATCATGTCATCTGCAAGCAATGAGAGCTTGACTTCTTCCTTTCCTATCTGGATTCCCTTGATAACCTTTTCTTGCCTGATCGCTATAGCAAGAACTTCCAGTACTATGTTGAAGAGGAGTGGTGCGAGCAGACAGCCTTGTCTTGTACCAGAATTTAGAGGAAAGGCTTTTAGTTTTTCTCAATTAAGGATAATATTTGCCATTGGCTTGTGGTAAATGGCTTCAACTAGATTGAGAAAGGTTCCTTCCATTCCCATCTTGCTGAGAGTTTTGATCAAGAATGGGTGTTGGACCTTATCAAATGCTTTCTCTGCATCTATTTATATGATCATGTGATTTTTATTTTTCTTCTTGTTGATGTTGTGTATGATGTTGATAGATTTATGGATGTTAAACCAACCCTGCATTCCTGGAATGAAGCCTACTTGATCGTAGTGTATGATCTTCTTGATGACGCATTGGATCCTATTTGCCAGTATTTTGTTGAAAATCTTTGCATCGGCATTCATCAGGGATATTGGTCTGTAATTTTCTTTTTTGGCAGCATCTCTCCGGTTTTGGTATCAAGATGATGTTAGCTTCATAAAAGTTGTTTGGGAGTATTCCCGTTTTTTCAATTTCATGAAACAACCTGGCTAGGATTGTTAGTAGCTCCTCTTGAAAGATTTGAAAAAATTCATTATGAAATCCATCTGGACCTGGGCTTTTTTTTTGGGCAGATGTTTGATTACAGTTTCAATTTTCTCAGTGGTGAGGAGGGTATTTAGATAATCTACCTCCTCCTTATTTAAATGTGGATGGTTATATGTGTCCAAGAATTTTTCTATTTCTTCCAGGTCTCATATTACTAGCATAAAGTTTCTCGAAGTAATTTCTGATTACCCTTTGGATCTCTGCAGTATCTGTCGTGTATATAGGACACTTCATCCCTTCTCTCTCTCTCTCTCTCTCTTTTGATTTTGAGCCACACCTGGTGATGCTCAGGGGCTACTCCCAGCCATGCTCTCAGAAGTCACTCCTGGCTTGGGGGACCTTATGGGGTTCTGGGGGATCAAACCACGGTCCATTCTAGCTCAGCCCCTTGCAAGGCAAACGCCCTACTTCTGCACCATCTTTCTGGCCCCCTCTTTTCCTTTCTTATCCTCCAACTCTTCCTCAGTACCTCTTAATAAAATCTGTTTTTACTTCAGTTTTCTTCTCCTCCTGAAATTCTTTTCTGTAAGGACAGGTAGTGGAACTAAAAGACCTGGGAAAGGTCTTGGCTTTTATTGCCAACACAAGTTCCACAGTCCTAGCTCTTCCCAGCAATCTCCTGGGGTGCTAGAAGTGGGTAGAGAGCATTCTCTTCTTGGGGTTGCCAACTTTCTCCTTCCCACTTCACATAAGTAACCCAGGGACCTCCACTGGTATCAACACTATAATAGTGATTTCTCATGTACATAATTCCAACACCCGCCAACTTCCTTGGGAGAGAGATAGAGGTAGGTACACTGATAATGGATGTGCTGTATTAATAGTATTAAAGACAGCTATTTTAAAAGCATAGCAGTTGAAGAGATTCCAACAAATTAGGGTTAAAATAGGGCATTATAGGATAATAGTTATAGAATCTTAAAGCTGAAAATAAGTGCTGCTGTGAGTGAGTTGTGGCCATTGTTGGGGGAAACAGAGACATTGTTGTAGGATTCCCTCTCCCACTCTCCCAATAAAAAAGGCAAAATGCCCGTGAATACAATTGTAATATAATGTACTCTGATCAGAGTGGAGAGGGTGATGGGGTAACGAACAGGAAGAAGTAGAAATAAAAATAGAGTCCCATCCCTAAACTCTTATGAGCCATGAATTCCACTGCTGCATTGATTCTTCTGTCCCTTGACATAGAAGAATTTGGCCTGCCAGTTCTACTAGAAATGAAAGAGAAATTAGTTTTCAAGTATTTTTTTCATTAAGTTGTAAAGTGCTGAGGCATGCGGCATTATTAGGGAAGCACGCACCAGAGGTGGCTTTTGGCTTCCCTGGTGCAGTGCCTAGTTTTCCTCCCAAGAAATATCTCTGCCAGAAGACCCATTGGAGAACCCCTGCGTGGATCACTGGCGATATTTCTGTCATATTTTTGACATGGCTATGACATTATATATCTCTTTTATTTATTTGACTTTGTCTCCTTTGCTAACTACAGAAATTCGGCTTTAGTTATCCTGCAGTCATAAAGAAATTTCAGTACCAAAGAAAACTGCTAGAAGTTCCCTGCTGGCTACGTTTATTTGCATCTCTAAGCCAGATACCTCTCTTTCTGTCAGTCTATTTGCTTCTTAAGGTCAAGTCAACACATAGCATTTCAAGACAATGGTCTTCTCTCCCTGCCTTTGAGCACCACAGCAGAATGATTTTTACCTCAGGAACTTTCCCTATCACTTCAAATAATTCTGCACCCCTTTCTTTAGTTTTATCTCTTTCTATTACCAGATCATAGGAAGTGGGTCTTAGCCCCTAGCTAGAATATTATTTTCCTCAGGTTAAGAATGTTTGTTATCAGGAGAAAACCAGGATTTCCTGCTATCCCTTAATTTACATCAGTAATGACTCCTAGGGCCAGGTATTACTTTGATATGTAAGAAATTAGCCTTCTTTTTATCCTCAGCCCTTTGTTCCCCTGGAAATACCTTGCATACCAGAGTTGTGCTTAAAATGTCATCAGCTGAAAAGTAAAGTTGTCTCTCATCTCATAGACCTGGGTCCCCATACAATGTGTTTTGTGTGCTCTCAATTATTTCATATTTCATATTCATCCCCTCGTGAACACGCTTTCTTTCCATGAAGGTTTTCTGACCCCACTAAGGTTTTGCTTAGGGATGCAAGATGTCTGCAGCAGCAAAGGTTGAAGCTCTCTTTTTTAAAGAAATGCCATGTTACTGGAATTCAGTGTTTTATTTATAATTTAATCAAGGCAGCCTTAAAGCTTTCACTTTAGCTTTAAATTCCTATTTAGAGGCATCTCTGTCTTCAATAAGGAGAGACACAGGATGCAGAGTGACTGCCCATGAGTGATATATGGATGTATCAGCAAGGACCAGCCTCTGGGCAAGTAGCACCCATCAGAAAGCTGATGAAGATTTTCCCAGGGACTAATTTCCTTGAGTCTGACCAGAGTCCTGGGATTTAGATGTCAGGCTTAGAAATAATTGGCAACTGGAGACTTAATGTGTTTTTTCCAAAGACATCAACTTGTATGTTCAAGCAGACCACCTACATCTTGAACAGATATAAAATTCTTGTGAATCCAAAAATAGTCTTCTGAAGGCAGAATCCCTATGTACTGGGATTATCCAAAAGTCAGACAATATGCAAAGGCTCCCTGTGTTTTCTAAGTTCTCTTAACAGCATCTGCCTTTGTATTGAGGTGCTTAGTTTATTGGCTTAGGGTGCTCAGAAGTTATGATTGCCAGAACCAAGTGCTGCTCAGGCCTCAGTTCACTCAACGCAAACCCTAAAATTAGAGTCTGAACATGTATAAAATGTAGATATTAATAGTTATTTGACAGACATGTGATTAGAACATATTTTTATGGTGTCTTGCACACACATTGGTACCTTCTCTTTTTTTCTCAGTGGCCAAGTGGCTCTGATAGCTTTTAAGAGCGTATTGCTAGCTCTGCACTCAGGGATCACTCCTGAAAAAAAATTAGATTCTGAAGAGCCCACAGTTGAAGAGTTTTTGTTTTCCTCATTACATTCACTACCAATACTCAAGGCTCTTCCCTTTCAGGCATTTGTTTTTCTGATATTTCTGATTGAATATCCCTCTGGACTGTTTCAATATGTCACAGATATATTACTTTGCATAAATTACTTAGAGCTGATTCCAGGTCCCTAAATTGGGAAATACGTATATAATGTATAAGATAAAAATATTTAAAAAAATAACCTGTGGGAGATTGGAGCACATCACAAAGTATGAGAATAATCATTGCTGGCGGGGATGTGTAGAGAAAGGAGCTCTTATCCACTGCTGGTGGGAATGCCGTCTAGTCCAACCACTATGGAAAGCAATATGGAGATTCCTCCAAAATCTGGAAATTGAGCTCCCATTCGACCCAGCTATTCCACTTCTAGGGATATATCCTAAGAACACAAGAATACAATACAAAAAACCCTTCCTCACACCTATATTTATTGCAGCACTTTTCATAATAGCCAGGCTCTGGAAACAACCAAGATGCCCTTCAACAGATGAGTGACTAAGGAAACTTTGGTACATATACACAATGGAATATTATGCAGCTGTCAGGATGGAAGAAGTCATGAAATTTTCATTTACATGGATGTACATGGAATCTATTATGCTGAGTGAAATAAGTCAGAGGGAGAGAGATAGATGCAGAATAGTCTCACTCATCTATGGGTTTTAAGGAAAATATAAGTCATTTTTGTAACAATCCTCAGAATGAGGGAACTGAAAAGCCTGTATGGAATACAGGTGGGGGTGGGTTGGGAGGAAGGGAGTTTTGGGGCACTGGTGGCGGGAAAGTTGCATTAGTGAAGGGGGTGTTTAAAAAAGAAGTTAAAGAAAAAATCAAAAAAAAAGAGAAAAGAAAAAAATAAGGCCTCCCAATTCTTATCACAGGCTGTGTTCTTTACACTGTATAGAAAGAGGAGGTACAGTAAATGCACCCCATATACACCTCAACCCAGACCCTTGCTGGGTCTGTATTGTGAATCTGGGGACAAAAAAAATAACCTGTTGGTGCTATGATCTATACATGCCCCCACCCCAAATTTACCTGTTGAAGTCCTAATTCCAGAGTAATGATGCTCAGTAATGGGATTCTGAGAGATGATTATAACCTGATAGTAGATACCTTGCCATGACATTAATACCCTGAGGAAGAGAGAAATGAGTGACTATCTCAAGAAAATGGTATCTATAAGTCAGGATGAGAGTCCTCAGCAGAAGTTTAGTTCCTAACCTTTAGAACTGTGAAAAAAATAAATGTATGTTGTTTAAATTACCTAGTCGTGGTATTTAATTTATTACATTTATTAAGCTGAATAAACAGTAAAGAAGGTATATCTGATGGATTACAATGCTAAAAGTTTTATGATATATATTTGATTATCCAGGAGAACTAGCCTGAGTATATGAATATATACAATAGTTGTATATAGCAATATTTTTAATATATACAATCAATTTTTATTCAAAATAAATTAGATGATGAGCAATATTGCATACAACATTTGATGTGCAAAGTTGAAGGAGAGGTAGAAAAAGAGTATTTTAGGGGCTGGAGAGATAGTAAAGCAGGTAGGGCATTTGCATAGGATGTATTCAACCTGGTTTAATCCCAGGCACCATAAGCCTGAGCCAACCAGGATTTATCCCTGACTACAGAAATAAGAGTAGACCCTGAACACTGCCAGGTGTGGTACCAAAAATTAAAAAACAGTTTTTTATCTGGGCACCTGGTAAATCAGAATGTAAGGAATCCTGGAACTCTGTTGGTTTAAGATCCTTACTGGCTTATGGAAAACGATATGAACTGGGTATTTGGAGGAGGCTGGTACTATTTGGGATTTGAGTTCTTTTTAACACTTAGGAAATACTTTTGGTGGTGCTATGGGAACTCTACACAGTGCCAACAATTAAACTTAAGTCAGACCATGCAAAGCAAGTGCCTTAATCCCTCTACTATTTCTTCACACCCTAGCTAGATTAGAAAGTTTTTAGACATAAAACTGTTTACAATTCCAGCATTGAATGTCTACTAGTTGCCAAGGTTGAAATTCACTCATTGTCTTGTACAAGCTACATTTCCACCTACATATAGATACATTTGGGAGTATTCTGAAAGTTGGATGGTGTAAAACAGGATGCTCTTCAGCCTCTACAGGGAGCTAAAGGAATACTTCAAGACCAAGAATTACAACATGAGAATCAAAGAAGTGAGCATTAGCACTCCTGGGAAATGAGATTGTGCTATAAAAGAATCGATTGTCTTTTTTCAGAGAGGAAGGACTTGAGTTAATTTGTCTTTCTCTTATCTATAAGCCTTCACAGCTCAAATCCTACCTGTATGCTTGCAAATTTGCCCAGTGAGTAGTGTGCAAACACAGGGTAGTTCTAAGCCAGCACAGATCCTGTGCTAAGTAGCAGGTTTGCTTGTGATCTAGAAGGTGTGTGTGTTTGTGTGTGTGCACATGTGTGTATGCATGTGTGTGATTGTGCTTGCTAGTCCCTCAAAAGACAAGGGTGGCCTTGGCTGATTTTCTCTTACTCATATATGAAAGCAGATATTTATTACCTGTCCTATTGAAACCTGGACAGACAAGGATCTTACCCCTTTTTCATTCCAGGCGTCCCAGAAGTGAGCTCTGAATTTGAAGTCAGGATTAAGTCCTGAGCACCTCTACGTGAGCAAAACAAACAAACAAACAAACAAACTACCACTTCCACCCAACATAGACCCTGCAGGAACCCTTGGATAGCGAACTCCTACAATCAGAACTTTCCTTGATTTAAAGATAAAATCAAACAGCATCTGCTAGACAAGATCAGTCTTCAAGATCTGAGACCTAAATTCTGAAAGGAGGCATGGATTAGCCCTAATACCTTTGAGGATCTAGTAGCTCAAGAATAGAACATTGACTCTTGAGTTGGTGGCTGGTGGCCAGGCAGGTTCATATCATTAAAACAATCATTAATTGGATAAATGGATGTATTCTTGATTTGCTAAGCTATTTATAGCCTTCATTGTCTTTTCTCTTGAGACACGGCTGGATTCTGGAGAGAAGGAGAAGCAGAAGTGTTGTGCATGTAATCCATAAGCTTCTCCAGGGAACTCCAGGCATAGTGATGCTTTACTAATCATACATACAAGGAAGCATGACTAAAAGCACTAAAATTGTCAGCAAACACTTGTAGGTGCAATAAAATCCTTCTCAACCCAAGACAGTGTCCTGCATTGCATTATGTGTTCTTTGTTTTTTGTCCACATCTAACCTTGTCAGACAGAAGGAAAAATGAGGTTCAGTACCTGATCATATGCAGAGATGGGAGTCAATCTTTGCTAGTTTCAAACTTATCTCATTCTTTCCCTCCATCTTCCTCTCTCCCCATGGTCAGTGTAGTCTTGGGCCTGTTAAATAACATTCTGCCTAAAACTGGGACAGCACTAGAAACCCCAACCATCAAAGACAGTCTGCACTCAGAGAGCTCTGTGAACACTAAATCCCACTACATCTCCTCCCTTCCTAAACTTGCCTCTGCTTTGTTCCCTTGAGGGCCCAGCCACTGTGGAGATTCCCAAGTCCAGTTCTGTGGCTCTGCTCAATTTGACTGGCTTTCAAAAATAATCATAATGAATGCTCCTAACCTCTGACAAAGAAGTCTGAGACCTGAGTTTAGAGAAATGGCTTCAGGAGGCATTTGGGGTGGTAAATGTTGTTCCCTAAGATTTCAGTTGCTGCTGAACTGAGCAGCATTATTATTGTTCCTGTGGTGGTTGTGTTTGGTGTGTGTGTGTGTGTGTGTGTGTGTGTGTGTCACAGCCCAATTCAGGAGTGAAAAACTCCTGAATGATTTCATAGCGATCAGGAAAGTCTACATGGAGTTTGTCACCAAAGCTAACCCCTTGTCAGAATGGTCTGAGCATGAAATCTTGAGGCTGTGACAATTTTCACCCTTTTCCCCTTTAAGAAAATTTGGGCATCAAAATTCCTTTCCTTCAGTCAAAGGAATAACAGTACCAAACCGCCAGGAAAACCTGATGCACCCCCGCTGGGCAGTCTCTCTGGCTTGGCGTCAGGGAAGTTTTCCTTTTTCCTTCAAGCTCAATAATGCATAGTTAGTTTCCATGCTTTTACCCAAAACACAATACATCTCCTCTCTACCTGATAATTGCTATTTACTCAATATTTTCTCACTTCCCCATAGCTACCTGCCTTTCTCAATCCCTGAATATTACCTAGGTTTCACTCCTTTTGTTTCTGTCGAAACTAGTTAAACCCCCCAAAACAGAAATTCCTTCCCATCTCCTGTGCCTGGACCTTTTAGATGCAAAATTTTCAGCTAGCTGGTTTCTCTGTCACTTCATATGCCAATCCTAGCTCTAAGAATTCAACCCCCTTTCTTCCTGGCCTTGCCTCACCTTTGCATTTCCAGAGTTTTGCTTTATAAGGCTGAGCTAATTTTTAATAAATTTGTCTTCGCTTCATCTCATCGAACGGGGACCCCACACGCACGGCCTGTGGTCTCTTCATTTTCTACATTTATATTTCTGTTTGCAAATATTCCTCTGTCTCGCTCTCTTCTGTGATAATTTTGGACTCACGAAGCTAATATTAATAGTTACAGACATTAGCCGTCAGTAACATGTGTGTGTGTGCACACTCGTGTTTATATTAGGCTACAAAAAAGAAGAAAAGAAAGAAAGGGCTAGAGATCCAGATGGTGGAAGTCTCACTGATTTCTATAGAAAAAGAGAAAAAGAGAATTTAAAATTAGCTTGGTATAAAAATAATGTGTAAAATGTATAAAAATAATGTATAAAAACACAGATTTACTATCTGTATTTATGACTGTTTGATTCAATTTCTGTTTTGTAGATCTATTGTGTAATTAGGTTTCTCCAAAACTCGGTTCTGCTTATTAACCATGGCTACAGTGCCTTCTCAGGGTATTGACATGAGATCTGCCTTGTAACTTTGCCTTGTTTACACCTACCTGAATTTATTGCCCTGTAATCTTCCTTACAATATCTTGACTCTTCCCTCTGAAAATCCAGAAACTCTAGATATATCCTTTTCTCCTGAGATAAATTCTGATGAAACTTGTTATAAATATTTCTTGAATAAATATTTCAATAATGTTTAAAGTATGGGGTTTCAAACAAAGCCAATGGCCTGATCATCACAAAACACTGTGTTTGTAAGCAATATCATGGGTCTAGATTTGTTGTAAATACTATTGATATAGCTAAATGAGGACAGATAGACTGAGATTAGAAAGACTTTCTCCATAGGTCAACCAGGCTTCAACATATATTAGCTGTGAAAAGAGAACTGGAGGAAAGTGAACTATATATAAGCACTCCATTCCCAGAAAACTGGATACACATTCTTTTCCAATGCAAATGGGTCATTCTCCAGAATATACCATATGCTGGCCCATAAAACATATCTCTGTAAAGTGAAGAGGATAGAAATTATACAAAGTACCTTCGCTGATCACAAGGCACTGAAATTAAAAGTGAACTAAAAGAAACACAGAAGAAAAACTTTAGCACCTGGAAACTAAACAGCTTAACTGAACAACCAGTGAGTCAGAGATGAAATCCAAAAGAAAACCAAAACATTCCTGGAAACAAATGGCATTGACAAACTGACAAATGACAAATTGTCAGAATTTATGGGACACAACAAAAGTAGTACTAAAAAGAAAATTTATAGCCTTGCAGGCACACATCAGAAAGGAAGAAGAGGCCTATATAAAAGCTTTTAAAATTAGAAAATGATCAAAAAAGGAATGAAAAATAGGTAGGCAGAAGGAAATAGTAAAGCATAGAGCAGAAATCAATGAAGTGAAAATCCAAAAATCAATCCAAAAGGTCAACTAAAGCAAAAGTTGGTTCTTTGAAAAATAAACAGAATTGATAAACCACTAGTAAAACTCACAAAAAAGGAGAGAGAGTGAAATCTAATAAATCATATTAGGAATGAAATGGGGGAGATCACAGACACTGCAGAAATTCAAAGAGTAATCAGAGACTACTTTGAGAAACGCTATGCCACAAAACATAAGAACCTGGAGGAAATAGATAAATTCTTGAACTCTTATAATCTTTCACAGTTAAACCAGAATGATGTAGCATATCTAAACAGACCCATCACTACAGAGGAAATTAAAATGGTTCCAAAAACAAAAGCCATGTGCAAATGGATTCACTAACAAATTCTTTCAAACCGTTCAAAAGGAACTTCTACCAATCCTCTTCAGGCTCTTTTATGAAGTTGAATAATCAGGAACACCTCAAATAGTTTTTACAAAGCTAACATCACCTTGATACTAAAACTAGACAGAGATGTTGCAAAAGAAAAATTACAGACCAATATCCCTGATGAACACAGATGCAAAGATCTTCAACTAAATCCTGACAAATAGGATACAATGCCTCATCAAGACCAAATAGGCTTCATTCTGGAAATGCAAGGATGGTTTGACATACATAAAGAAATCAACACAACACATCATATCAATAAAAAGAAAATAAAAACCATATGATTATATCAATAGATGCAGAGAAGTCATTTAATAAGGTCCAACATCCTTTCTTTTTTTTTTTTTTTTTTTTTTTTTTTGGGCCACACCACGTGACGCTCAGGGGTTACTCCTGGCTATGCGCTCAGAAGTCGCTCCTGGCAGGCACGGGGGACCATATGGGAACCGGGGGATCGAACCGTGGTCCGTCCAAGACTAGCGCGGTAAGGCAGGCACCTTACCTGCAGCGCCACCACCCGGCCCCTCCAACATCCTTTCTTGATAAAAAAAATATCTCTCATCAAGATGGGAATGGAAGGAACTTTTCTCAATATTGTCAAGGCAATTTACCACAAGCCAATGGCAAATATTATTCTCAATGGAGATAAACTAAAAGCCTTTCCTCTAAAATCTGGTATAAGACAAGGCTGCCCACTCTCACCACTCCTATTTAACATATTGCTAGAAGTTCTTGCCCTAGTGATTAGGCAAGAAAAAGATATCAAGGGCATTCTGATAGGAAAAAAGAAGTCAAAATCTCACTGTTTGCAGACATGATACTATATTTTGAAAACCTAAAGACTCTACCAAAAAGCTTCTAGAAACAATAGATTCATGATTCATATAGCAAAGTATTAGTCTACAAAATTAATAGACAAAAATCAATGGCCTTCTTATACACCAATAATGATAGAGAAGAAATGAACATCAAAAATAAAATCCCTTTCACATTAGTGCCCCAAAGACTCAAATATCTTGGATTCAATTTAACTAAAGAGATGAAGGACTTATACAAAGAAAACTACAAAACCCTGCTTCAAGAAATAAAAGACTCCACACAGAAATGGAGACACATATCCTGTTCATAGATTAGCAGGATTGACATCATTAAAATGGCAGTGCTCCCCAAGGCATTGTACAGATATAATGCAATCCCTCTATGAATTTCCATGATATTATTCAAAGAAGTGGATCAAAAACTCCTGAAATTTATCTGGAACAATAAACACCAGTGAATAGCTAGAGCATCCCTTGGGAAAAGGATTATGGAAGGAATCACTTTCCCCAACTTTAAACTGTATTAAAAATAAATAGTTATTAAAACAGCATGGTATTAGAATAAAAAAAGACCCTCATACTCATATGAGTACTCAGAGAATACTCCCCAGATATACAATCAAATAATCTTTGATAAAAGGTCCATAAATGCAAAATGGAGCAAGGAATGCCTCTTCAACAAGTGCTTTTGGGACAACTGGTCAGCCACTTGTAAATAAAGTTGAAAACTCAGATCTCCATCTAATACCCTGCGAAAAGGTCAAATCCAAGAGTGGTGAATGCTGTTAGGGAAATAACCACTAACAACTAGCAGGACAATGTTAAAGAATGAGAGAATGCCTGTTATGAATAAGGCAGGAGTGGGGACATTGGTGGTGGGAATGCTGCATTGGTGAAGGGGAGTATTCTGTTAATGACTGAAACCCAACTACAAACATGCTTGTAAAAAAATTAAAGACCTTGCTATCAGACCTGAAACCATAAGGTATATAAAACAACAACACGGAGGTAAAACACTCCATGACATTGAAAAAAAGGCATCTTCAAGGATGAAACAGAACTCTCTAAACAAAAATGTGACTATATTAAGGTGAGAAGCTTCTGCACCTCAAAGGAAATAATGCCTACTATACAAAAGCCACCCAGATTGGGAGAAGTTGTTCACTCAATACCCATCAAATAAGGGGCTAATATCTAAAATGTACATGGTTCTGACAGAACTTAACAAAAAAATCATCTAAAATGAGAAGAAGAAATAAACAGTCAATTTCTCAAAGAAGAAATACAAATGGCCAAAAGGCATATGAAAAAAAGTTCCACATAGCTAATCATCAGGGAGATGCAAATCAAAACAACTATGAGGTACCATCTCACACCACGGAGATTGGCACACATCACGAAGAACAAGAACAATCAGTGCTGGTGGGGATGTGGGGAGAAAGGATCTCTCATTCACTGCTAGTTAGAATGCCATCTAGTTCAGTCTTTATGGAAAACAATATGGAGATTCCTCAAAAAAAAAAAAAAACAACACTGGAAATTGAGGTCCCAAATGATCCAGCTATACCACTCCTAGGGATATACCTTAGGAACACAAAAATACAATTCAAAAATCCCTTCCTCATACTTATTTTCATTGCAGCACTATTTACAATAGCCAGACTCTGGAAACAACCAAGATGCCCTTCAACAGATGAATGGCTAAAGAAACTATTTTACATATACACAATGGAATATTATGCAGTTATCAGGAGAGATGAAGTCATGAAAATTTTCCTATACGTGAATTACCTGGAATCTATTAAGCTGACTGAAATAAGTCAGATGGAAAGAGACACAGAATAGTCTCATTCTTCTATAGGTTTTTAAAAAATAAGACATTAAAATAATTCCCAGAGATGAAAGCCAGAAGGACCAGCTCAAAATATGAAGCTCATCACAAAGAATGGTGAGTGAAGTTAATGAAAGAACTACATTGAGAACCATTATGACAATGTCAGTGAGTAAGAGATGTAGAAAGCCTATCTCAAATAGAGGTGGGGGTTGGTGAGGGAGGAGATGGGGGTATTGGTGATGGGAAGGTTTTGCATTGGTGAACAGGGATTTTCTTTTTATGACCAAAACCTAATTACAATCATATTTGTAATCAAGATGTTTAAATAAAAATATAATTAAAAATATCTATAATTCCAGAAGACTGATTTTGTCAGCTAAAAAAACCCAACAATAACAAAAACAAAAACAACCAAAAACAAAACAAAACAAAACAAAAAAACAGACTTTTTCCAGAGTTAAAATTGTTGAGAGTGGCCAAAGAAATCCAGGATTTGCACATAGGATATAAAGAAAATAAGCCTTTCAAACATTTTGCCTCTGTGGCTTTGTCATAAACCCAATAGAGAGCTCACACCTTTTGTAAAGAACATATAAAAGGTAGGGTTTTCTATCTTTCTGGGGCTTCCTCCTTAAGGATACCTTCATTACTCAGTTTTCCTACCTTTCCCTTTCATTTTTCTTTTTCCCCCTCCCCTCTCTGATGCAGACGTGTTAGTGTCCCTAAGCAAAAACCTTAGTGGGTTAGGTAAATTCCCACTTGGAATAAGGGGGAAACACGAAGTGGATGAATATAAAATATGAAATAATGATACCACACGCAATATGTGTGGGGTCAAACACATCTCTGGCAAGAGTGTGACAAGTGTAATCTTAGACAAAGGAGTATTTAAAGGGAAAAGAGAGGCAGCCGTAACATGAAAAGAATGCAATGTACATTGTTTGATTTCAGAACAAATATACATAGCTTTTGGTGTTTTGTAACCGTAGAATAAAAGGAAGACTAAATTTTTACATATTAAAGAGGTTTCTGATCCTAGGTGTTAATTAAGGGATAGCAGGCATTCTGGTTTACTCCTGATAACAAATATTCTTAACCTGGGGAAATAGTATTCTAGCTAGGAGCTAAGACCCACGTCCTATGATCTGATAATAGAAAGAGAATACAACTAAAGAAAGGGATACAATAATTATACCTAGTCAAATAATCTAATTCTACACTGACCAAACCTGTTTGCAAGCAGGTATTCAAAGTGACAGAGAGAGTTACCAAGACAGAAATCATTCTGCTTTGAAGCTCAAAAGTAGCTGGTGAGCTTTGAGTTGCAAATATTCTAAACCAGCAGGGAACTTTAGGCGGGCTCGCTTTTGGTACTGAAATTCCTTTAATGAGTGCAGTATAGCTAAAGCCGAATATCTGTAGTAAGCAGAAAGTAAGTAAAGGGAAAAATGTTGAGTCACTACCATGTAGGAAGTATGACAGAAATATTGCCAGTGATCCACGCAAAGGGTCAATGATAGATCTCTAAATGGGCCTTCTGGCAAATATTTCTTGGGAGAAAAATTATGCACTGCACCAGGAAAGCAAAAGCTATGTCTGGTGCATGCCCCCCTATGTGCGTGGCAATACCTCTCATTTTTCAAATGTAATGTATTATTGGGTAGATTGGAGCTGTGTTTTGTGAAATGACAGAGCAGAGTAAAGGAATGTACCATTTCTTGCCCTTCATTGTATTGTAATGCTTTTGGGTTCTTGTTCTCAGGCAGTTGATATCCAAAGAAAAGGACCAGAGTAAAGATGACTGAATTAAGTAGAGTTGACAGAACAGTTTCCCTTATTTTAAGTAATTCCTGACTTTCTTTGGTGCTTCTATCCAAGACCTTCAGTAGTTCTAAAGGTGGATCTGTATTAATTTCAGTGTCTCCAGAAAGGGTCTAAGACCAATAGCTACTATCTATTAAGTGTCCCTCTGCTCCCTAAACAAAGCTTCTTGCTGTTGTTCTTCAGCCTTCAAAGTCTATAAAATTCTACTGTCCTGTTCTTGGGGTCACTTCCTGTCTAGAGCCCTTTCTCCATCACCCAATCCCAATCCAGACATCATAGAGCTATACTTTTCTGTTGTAAACAAGTGTAAAGTGATGTTCAGGAAGGGCAGTGGAATTAATTTTTTAATAAAGAAAAAATCTTATTGATAAAATACTTTGATCTAGTTAAAAACATTTAAAATCAACATAGATAATACACAGGTAACCTCATTCTTAAATGCTCAACCCCCTTACACAGAAGGCCAGAGGCGCAGTCTGGGACAAGGATCACAGTCATTCCATGCATATTCCACCCTTGAGGAGGAAGTTAAAGTGGTAGGGAGGAATGCAAAAAATTTTAAGAAAGTCAAGCCAAAGCAAACCAAATACAGACAAATACCCCAACCTACAGAAGAATAAAGTGGGGTTATCTCTGGGGTGGGTAAGGGATAGATAGATGGAGCAGAATGCAGAGAGGCTCCTTCATGAGCCAGGTGTGCCCTTTAGAAATGCCAAAAACCAGGTTTGGAAACGTTTTAGCTTTGTCATCACTGAGCCTGTAGAAGCTTCCATAACAGTTTAATCTTTTTTGGAATGTCTTATATTTAAATATCTGTATTTGAGGTAATAGATATTGAACCATATCTAGTGGTTCAATTAGCTCAGGAGCTAATTCAGTGTCTGTGCTCAGGAGTGATCTCTTTTGGTATTGGGGGACAATTTATGGTGTCAGGAATAAAAACAGGGTTGCCATTGCACTGTCTCTCTGCCCCCTTCTTTTACAACTTCATTAGAATACAGTCCTGAGAAAGACAGACCTGTCCTTTTATCCCACCCAACCTTCATCATCACCCCAACCTCAGCTGTATCTCAGGAAGAACCCATAAAATTTCACATCATTATCTCCTGAGTTATACCCTCTTTATTATCTGCTCTGGGTTGGGTAAGTGGAACGAGGACCCCAACAACGGACTTTGACCCCACAGGAATAGGAAAAGCCACAAGAATCTTTTGCTGCAGTTGTTATATACAGCTCTTAGATTCAACAGGGATTAAAAGTCTTTTCCTGACACATTGCAGTCAATGAAGAAAGAGTAGTAGATGAAAATCCTACATGCATATCACATTCAGAATGATTTGCTTCTGATGTTGACATATATATCATTATACGCCAGCCAATATTGGTTTTTTTTTTTGGGGGGGGGTCACACCCGGCAGTGCTCAGGGGTTACTCCTGGCTCCATACTCAGAAATTGCTCCTGGCAGGCACGGGGGACCATATGGGGCACTGGGATTTGAACCGATGACCTTTTGCATGAAAGTCAAATGCCTTACCTCCATGCTATCTCTCAGGCCCCCAATATTGTCTTAATTAGAAAAAACTGTATAGGAGCCCGAGAGATAGCACAGCAGTAGGGCATTTGCTTTGCATGCAGCCAACCTGGGAGAGAGCCAATTCAATTTCTAGTATTGCATATGGTCCCCCAGCAGCCTTTCAAGGGTGATTTCTGAGTGCAAAGCCAGGAGTAGCCCCTGGGAATTATGGGGTGTGGCCAAAAGACCAATTAATCATTCAAGTTTTAAGAAAAGGAAAAGAGAGAAAAAACTATATTGGGTAACAACACTAATACCCTGAGAACCTAGTCATTGCATATAGAAATTGAATACAATTTTTGGTCTTTAAAGTATATTTTAAAATTTAGAAAATTAAACAGATAAAACCCAAAATTCTGGGGCCCGGGAGATAGCATGGAGGTAAGGCGCTTACCTTTCATACAAAAGGTCATCGGTTCAAATCCCGGTGCCCCATATGGTCCCCCGTGCCTGCCAGAAGCAATTTCTGAGCATGGAGCCAGGAGTAACCCCTGAGCACTGCCGGGTGTGACCCCCCCAAAAAAATTCTGTTTCTCCCCCAGATAAATGGAAGGTATGTTTTAGTCAAGTGTTGAATCAAAAACAAACTTTTAAATCATAGATACCACAATGGCTAGATGCTACCATGTGATTTAGTCTTGGGTTTTAGGGATGAGCAACCTGAAACTCCAGCCTTTAGTCAACTCAGGTCAGGGATATGATCACAATGTGACAGCAATACCATAAGCTTTTAACACAAAGTAGGTCTGTGAGGGCAGGTGGCAGACAGTTTCCCATTGTGGAGTCACAAAAAAATAAAAAAAAACAGACTTGATGAACAGTTACTTTTTAAAATAATTTTTATTGAGATTCATGTGAATTAAAAGTCTTTCACAGTTACCTTTAATGTACAGAGTGACAGTAAATTAGGGCAATCCCCCACCATCAGTGTTGACCCCCCTTCAACCCTATTCCCAACATGCATGCATACTTCCCCTTTTGCTCCCTGGACTGCTAGTGTAATTGGTCCCCTTTGTATATAACTTGTTGTAGATCTTGATTCTGTTGTTGTTGACTTTGGGTTTGGTATTCAGGCCTGACCATTATTTATTTCCACTCAATGTTCATGTTTGCTCCTTGTACCATCCACTTTTTTTTTCTTTCCCCTTAATTTATGAGCAAGAACAAAATGATTCAAGTTCTATGGTTCTGTTGGAAAAAAAAAGCTGATAGGAATCCATCTAGGAGCTATCAGTATCAATACAAAAGAAGAAAAAGGGAGGGGGGAGAAAAGTGAAGAAAAAGAAGTAGAAGAAGAAGCAACGACTAAATACCCAACAGCCAGAATAAACAATGACTAACAGCAGCACAATAAAGTGAAAAAAATGGGAAGGAGGGATGGTGTGGCGAAGTTTTGTGCATTTTTTTTTTGCACAGACACATTAAGTATTGGAGAAATTTGAAAGGAAATCCCCTGGGCCTAAGAGATACAGGGTTTCTCCAACCTTAATAAATACTGTCATGGGAAAAACTATAGCCTCCAGAAAGGCTCATTGACTAACCCCAAGGTCCTTTTCTGATGCTACAAGACATTCTCCTCAGTTGTGGCTGACAAAATCAGTCCGCTGTAACTGGAGATCTTGGTGTTTGCACAATTTATAGGACGAAGTTTGGGATAGAGTTTTTCTTTATAGTTCTCGAAGTTTGTCTCCATCGTGGTTGTTGTAGTCAGTTTTCTTTAGTTAGTGTTCTTGGTTTTTGCACAGATTTTAGGACAAAACCTAGGATATAGCCTTTCCTAATGGTGCCAGAAGTAGTAAATAGCAGATCCTGAGTAAAATTTGATGATGGGTAACATAGTGACTCATGGTACACCAGGGGTTGTCTTAGGTTCTGTACTTCTTTAATAGAACTGTGGAGTAGACTCCACCAATAGTTTCTAGAAATGAATCAGTGAGGGAAGAATTTGGCAGAGGCTCAAACTTGTCCACAGCAATTCAAGGAAAAACAATTCTTTTTTTTCCCTCTATTTTATATATTTATTCCAGTCTTTATTATAGTGGAGAAATTTTAAAAGGTCTGTCTAAATGATATAGAAAAATAGAAATATGTAGTTTTATGGCTTGGACTTGTAGATGAGGAAACATGGAGACAAAGGCAAAAAAAGCAGATTAGAGAACTCTGAGTGTCTTCTGTGGCCTGGGAAATAGTCTCAGCAATTATTAGCCTCAGTCTCAGGAGTCTGGTCATGGGGTCTGATCATTTGATTACCATCAACAGTCTGATCATACAAAGGGTTGGCTGGAAACATCATAAGGTATAGAACTGCCTTCTTTGTATATTAGGACAGAACACTTGGTTGGAGTGTCTCATTAGAGGGTGGAACCATATGTGACACAAGATGACGAAAAGAAATAAGATGTCACCTTATAATATGCAAAAACATATCACCAACATGGCTTCTTTTTAGACAATTTCTGAACTAAGCATTTCTTTTCCAAGACTTTGATTAAAAACTAGGGGATCTGATTAAGTGTTGCACAGTTTAATGTCTTCTTGAACGAGAACACTCAAAATGCCAATCTTGCTCTGATGTGAGTAAAGGAACTTGGCACCACACAGCTTCTGCTAAGGATACCTCTCTTTAACATCGTGAGACACTGTGAATGCCCTGGGAAAACTGTACAGTACTTTGAAAGGATCTTCTAGAAATCTCTGAAGACCAACACATGATAAGCTGATAATGAATATAGCAAATCAATTTTTTCTTCGTCTCCCAAAGAAATGAATCTGCCTGTCTGATAGTCTCCAGGGCTGGACCTTAATTGTTTTATGATACCAGTGGATCATGGAGTAGAAAGGCAAGAATGCTAGCACCAGACATGAGCTCAAATCAGTTTAGACTTGGGAAAGTACTTAACCTTCCCTAACTTCAGTTGACCTACATAAGATTAAATTATTATAACCCAAATTCTTCTGAATTTAGAAGACACTGAATTTGTGTGGAAGTAATTTGTTAGTGGCCAGGCATTGTTGTAAACCACTCATTACCAGGCCCAGCATTAGGGAAGTGACTGCCTGACAAGAATGCTTCCAGACTATTGGAATAGCATTGGAACAGCATTCTTGAGATGGTATAGACCCAGCTTTAGCATGGACCTAACTACCTCCAAGATAAACAACAGCCAAAATGGCTCACATAGTTGTCTTAGTATCACCAGTATGTCCCCTGGTGCAGGCATCATTAATTGTTTTTTGTCATCTTGAAACAAAGACAAAGATATCTATCTGTCTTTGTTACTCCTTTCCTAATGTTCTCATGATTTATTCTCCTTTTAACTTTACATTTTAACTTTTCTTTTGATGATTTCAGTAGACTTAGCTACATGGACCTGATCACAAAGGCCATAGTCAGTAGCATACAAAAACCTTGTATCTGCACAATAGTAGTCCTGTTTATTGATTATGCTTTGGTATTACATATCGGACTGCTGTTCATTAGTCAGCAGTTGATCTTATCATATTGACTTTAAGTAACAGGCATCCCTATGCCAAACGATGGTTCAAAGTCATTAAAAAAATTAAAATAAAAAACTACCCAAAGAAATTTGCTTCTTCTAGGTTGCTGTTGGTAAACAGATTGGTCAAGGGACTTGGCAAGTGAGTTCTAATGATAATTTCAGGAGAAAATGAGTGGTGACAGTAATTTAGCCCTGCAAGACTCAAGACCTTCCCTCATGTCCACTTTTCCTGGTTGGGTGCTACCTAGAAGGACCTCTGCAGGTGGAAATGTCTTTAGATAAATTTTATGTAGTTTTAGGACATATTTTTATTTGTTTAAAAGCAATATATTATTGCGCTCAGGGCTTACTCCTGATTGTGCTCAGGAATCACTCCTGATGAGCTCGGGTACATATGGGGTTTTAGGGATAGAGCCTGGATAGGCTATGTAAAGGACAAATACCCTACTTGTTGTACTATATCTGCAGCCCCTATTTCAGGGCCTTTGAAGTAACTCTATATTCTATCTTCCTTAAGGATTCCTCAGTAAACTTTCCCTTCTACTCACTTGGCTATTATATGGATCAAGTTAGGTTTAGAGACTAAAAAGGCTGAATTCTATGTACCAGTTGATGTAACAGATGAAATATATTTGTGCATTGGCTGAACAAAATTAAACAATCACTTGAAGGAAGCCTGGCATCAGTGGAGAGCTGCAAGCATGAAGTCCATGAGCCTTTTACTTCCCCAAAGTCCAAGTCTCTCTGCCCCCTTTCCTTGCCCACTGCTGTCCTAGATGGTAGTGGATTTTATCCTTACCTTGTGTCCAGCCAGAGAGAGCACACTTCTTTCTCTATGTTCCCTATAATCCTAAGCAAGTCCAACAGGTAAGAATGCAGGGTGTACCCATTGCTAACTTATGGCCCAGTATCAGCCTCTGCCAGGTGAATGCTGTTTCCTGCATGCAATAAAATTATTTGCACTTTCTGCTGGTTTGCTAGCATGAGGACACTGCCTCCAGGCTGTCTGCCAGAGCCACTAGTCTCCTGTCTGTGATTCACTGGCTTTACTCCCTGATATGGTGTCTTATATTGCATGATGCATCTCCTATGTAGCACTTTTAATTTAATCTTTGGTTATTTTATGCTACATAAATATTAATATTACATGGTTCACATGATCTCCTCCAAAGTGAGGATCCCCCATTTATACCATAATCTCACAGCCTACATATGTACCTGAGAAACTCCTCTGACACTTACAGGCACAAAATGCTCTTCCTCCCAGAATATTGTACAAGAGTTCAAGAAGTTTCAGGCTTATTCTCATGGACATCTTAACTTTAAAAGGTCTAATACTCTTTGAATACAGAGGGAACAGAGATTGACATTCCACCCCTGGCCTGATCTGTAGAGATATTTGACAGGGGGCCCATCTAGCCCATTTACCACACAAAGACATGTAAAAGCAGCATCAGTTGACCAAGATAAAAGAGGATTTTCCTGGAGCTAGTCTTACAACTCCCCAGCACTTCCGTAAGAATTCTAACTGCAACCCTAAAATTTTGTTTGGATGCTACCTGGAAGGGCTTCTGCAGATGGAAATGCCTTTGGGTAAACTTTATGTTGTTTCAGGACATTTTATTTGTTTGAGAACAGCACATTCCTGACTGTCCTTAGAGATCACTTCTGTTGGGTGCTGGTTCATATGGGGCTTAGGAATAATCCTGGATAGGCTGTGTAAAGGGATACTCTGATATAGAGTAGCCTCTAAAATAAAATAGTAGTCTATTACTATCAACCACTGAATGCTGAAATTAGAAAGGACTTGAATTTTTTCATCTCCTTTTAGAGATGAGGAGTCAGGCTGACTTTGCCCAAACCAACCTAGCATTCAAGACTGACCTTCCAGTTTTCCCAAAACTTGAGAGAGATTTTTGTTGTTTTGAATACTAACATTAAAATAATTTTCACCAATGATTCTCTGTCTTCCTCAAGTAAGCCAGTGTCCACTTCTGAACATTAGTTCATCATATTTAAGAACATAAACCTGGGACCGGAGTGGTGGCACAAGTGGTAGGGTGTTGGCCTTACAAGCGCTAATCTAGGATGGGCAACCGTTTGATCTCCCAGCATCCCATATGGTTCCCCCAAACCAGAAGCAATTTCTGAGTGCATAGACAGGAGTAACTCTTGATATTCACTGGGTGAATAGATAGTGGTGGCAAAAGTTCACAGAACCTGAGCATAGCAAGATGTAGAAATCAGCATGTGGGCTAAAGCTTTAGGTTCTTTGAGGAGACCAGAACTTCCTAAAGGTAGTTCATAGGTAGGAGGTGAGGCCAACACTTTTGGAAGAGGAGATAAAGTTTCAGAAGAAACTTAAAAATTGAGTTGTGGTGTATTTAGTTATAGCTTCTAGGACGCATCTAAAAGTTGAAATTATGAGGAAGGGAATAGTGTTAGAATTCAGAACTTTAAAAAAATGATTTTTATTCTAGGTTTTAAAGATAAGAACATAAACTGGGGCAATAGTATTGTGGATAAGGTGCTTACCTTGTACATATCCCACTGAGGTTCAATCCCTGGCATCCCATATGGTTCCCTGAACACTGCTAACAGTAATTCTTGAGTGCAGAGCCAGAGCATCTCCTGAGAATCTTCAGTCACACACCAGACCATTTATGGGTGTGGTCCCCAAACCAAAATAAATAAATAAAAAATAAGAATCTGTTTTAGGGGATATATAAATAAGTCAAATACTGAGTTTTATTTAAAACATTCTAAATTTTAAAGACTTACTGGAACTGAACATGCACACTTCGAAGTCAAATGGACTCATGTTTGGAAGTGTTTTTAGTTCTATGTTCATGAACAATTTTGTGATGAGAAGTTTTAATTGTCTGTAGACCAAAGATAAAAATATTTATCTCAAGGGGCATCTTTGTGTAAATTAAATGAAAATACAAATAGTTCTTTGAACATAGCCTGGCACAGAACAGATAGCCAATAAATTACGCTGTAATAGAATTTATAAGTCTTCATTATATACAGTAATATCATTTATACTATAATTTATGCATAATTAATAATGAGTTTGGGTTCACTTAGAATGTTATGCTAACTTTACTTTGGGTATTATATATATAGCTATGGTAAATAAGATTTTAAGCAGAGATTCTGACAAAATTTCCTCATATTGTCCTGCTAGCTTGTTATGTGAATTTTATATGCCTCCGGATAGAGATAAATCAGGATCTAATTGACAGAGAACAGGATGTTTGGGCAGAGGTAGCTCAAATTGATAATATATTTTTTACCCTTAATTATGACTTTTTTGGGAAACTGACACCATGCAACCAATTAGTAGCTGCTTATCTAAGTCTTTAGAGAAGTTTATAAACAACAAACCTTCATCGCTCATAGTTTTAGAGACCAAGATGACAAGAACAAGGCACCTGCAAGACTGTCTTCTGGTGAAAATCACCTTCCTGTACAAAAAATTTCCCTCCATCCCACCCACCCACCCTCACCTGTACACTAGATAGGCTTTCCAGTTCCCTCATTTTTTGTGTTCTTATATAAGGTGGGAAGGGTCTGGGATCTGTCTGGAGTCTTTTTATGAATCTCCTTCATGAGGAATCTAACCTCATTACTTAAGTACCAGAACTTCCAAATTAGAGCTCCACCTCCACTGCTAATTCCATTAGAATTTGGATTTCAGGCCATGAAGGGGGAAATTCTGTCCTAAAAGCATTAGGGTTGTAACCCTGAATTTAATCGAATTCTCCTTAAATAATCCTGGATCTTTTATGAACAAGGTTTGAATTTTGAAAATGAAAGTGGCCCAGCATATAATATTATAGAGCTAACTACGGATTTGGAAACTAAAATTAGGAACAAATTTTATGTGTTAGAGTACTTCTTTTTTAACTTTTTTTATTTAAACATCTTGATTACAAATATGATTGTGATTCGGTTTCAATCATGTAAAGAACACTCCCCTTCACCAGAGCAACATTCCCACCACTAATGGTCCAAATTTCCCTCCATCCCACCCACCCACCCTCACCTGTACTCTAGATAGGCTTTCCAGTTCCCTCATTCATTCACATGGTTATGGTAGTTCTCTGTGTAGTTATTTCTATAACTGCACTGACCACTCTTTGTGGTGAGCTTCATGAAGTGAGCTGGAAGTTCCAGCCCTCTTCTCATTGTCTCAGGATTGTTGCAAAAATGACTTTTATTTTTCTTAAAACCAATTGATGAGTGAGACTATTCTGCATCTATCTCTCTCCCTCTGACTTATTTCACTCAACATGATAGATTCCATGTACATCCATGTATAGGAAAATTTCATGACTTCATCTCTCCTGATGACTGCATAATATTCAAATGTGTATATGTACCACAGTTTCTTTAGCCATTCATCTGTTGAAGGGCATCTTAGTGTACCAGTTCTTGGTTGAGGACATTTTGGGTTTGCCATAGAAAAATGTCATTCTCCTCCCATTGCAAGAACTCTACCCAAGACCTCCCTGCGTGGAGCCCACACCTCAAGAGGAATCTCAAAAGTCAATGGGGAAGCCATTACTATCATAAATACGTATAGACCTATACAACACTACCTCTTATACTGTTTCTCCCCAAATGTAATCTCCTGTATTACCTTCTCCCTTTTTCTTTGTTTCCCCCCTTCTTCGTTTTCTTTTATTATTATTTGCTTTGTTCTAGTTTTTGTTTTTTGATTTGATATGCTTTTTGCTTCTTTTGGGTCACAGCTGGTGGTGCTCAGAGAGTGCTCCTGGCTCTGTGCTCAGAAGTTGCCCCTGGTGGGCATGGGGGACCATGTGGGATGCCGGGATATGAGCCACCATCCTTCTGCAGAAAGGACAGATGCCATGCCTCTATGCTATCCCTCCCAGACACACTTTATTCCTTTAATTATGTCTTCTATTTAATCCTTTATTTCTTTTAAGAAACTCTTTTTTCTTAAGATATGTCTGAGCATATATATTTTTAGTTTTTGTCATTGGTCTGTTTTCTTCTCCCCACCCCCCAAATCCACCAACAATGTAATGTATCACCACTTCTTCCTGCAAAGGCATATTAAAAATAGGGGAAATTTTATGTGTAAAAACAAACTCTTATTTACTAGGGATAAGAACTTATACTTTTTTACAACACAGGGACATCTCCCATCCTGAATGTATGCCATGTGAAACTAAAGAAAATCATCTCTTGTCATGGACTTGGATGGACATCTTTATTCAGCCCTAGCCATTAGATGTGGCTCCTACCATTCAAGCTAGCCCTGTATCTACTTTCATCCATGTCACCTCTGACCTACATGTTGACCAGGATCCAAACAGGCAAAAGGGCAAAGGTAAAAGGGGCAGAAAGCGTGAGACCCCAGACCTAAATACCCTTCCAAGACCCCTCCCAGGAAATGGGCGGTGTTTGCAGGTAAAGTAAATGTAATATCCGGTTCCCAAAGCCTTGCCCTGGAATGGCCAGGGCTCAGGTAAGTTATCTGAACCCAGGGGTGACACTACATGGAACCAACCTAGACTCCAGGGAAATAGGCACCAACTGTCAAGCTTTGGCTCCTGGATTCCAGACATCCTCCACAACGCTCCAGGAACCAAGTCCCCTCCAGGGCATTCATAATGCTACTCTGACGCCAACATACGCCTAACAATGAGGAAATGGGAAGAACTAGATCTAAGAGCAAATTATCCTTCCTCACCAGCCAACAATAAGACAAAATCAGAAGACATTGTCACCCTTTGATCTGTGCAAAAACCAAGATTGCTATATACAGATGACTGGTTGTTACAACCAGGATTGGACAGTACGCATCCCAGGACCAACATCAACAACAACAACAACAAAAAGCTCTAACCTACCTTTTGGTCTACAAACTGTTCAACAAACAAGATCTCCAATTCCAGAGGTTTGACTGAGACAAGCACAAATGAATGGATCTTCCAGAAATGTAAGGAAAGACTCTATTCCAGACTTCATCCTAGAGGCAACATAATGACCAAGAACACCAACTACAGAAGATGATTTAAAACGACACTGAAGAAGCAGAACTGCTAGAACCACAAAGAAAGCCATCAGCATAAGCTCCATTCCTTGAGCTGTACAGTCACCAAGATCTCTAGATACAGAGGTGATTTTACCATCCATGATGTAGCAGAAATCTTCCATACACCACAAAAGCACCGAGGGGAGAGTAAATGATCATGCAAAGAGTCTATAGTTAATCCCATGACAGTATACTTCAGGGATGGAGAAACCCTGTATCTCTTAGGCCAAGGGACTTTCCTCTAAAATATCCCCAATAGTTAGTGTGCCTATGCAGGGGGAAAAAGAACAAAAAGGGGAAAAAAGCACAAGATAATCATTTTTCCACATATATATTGATTGATTGATTGTTTTTTTGACATCCTTATTTTGGTGTAGAGATTGAAATTGATGTCTTCTTTTTTATTTTATATATTTTTATCTATCTTTCTCTTTCTTTTTGCACTCTGGCATGATTTGAATTCAGAACTGAGACTATTGTGTGGTGCTTCTCTTTATTGCTGTAGGGCTCACTGGATATTTAATTTGACATTTATTTTTGTATTGTTATGGTGTTTCAATTACCTTTTTCATGTCCTCTCTCAAACTGAGATTGATAACCACTAGAAGGGCTCCGCCCATTTTCAGCATGTTTTTTAAAATTTTTTTAAATTTTTTTTATTTTATTTTAACACCTTGATTACATACATAATTGTATTTGGGTTTCATTCATGTATAGAACACCACCCATCACCAGTGCAACGTTCCCATCACCATTGTCCCAAATCTCCCTCCTCCCCAACCACCCCCCGCCTGTACTCTAGACAGGCTCTCCATTTCCCTCATAGGTTCTCATTTTTAGGACAGCTCAAAATGCAGTTATTTCTCTAACTAAGCTCACCACTTTCTGTGGTGAGCTTCCTGGGGTGAGCTGGAACTTCCAGCTCTTTTCTCTTTTGTGTCTGAAAATTATTATTATTGCAGGAATGTCTTTCATTCTCCTTAAAACCCATAGATGAGTGATACCATTCTGTGTTTCTCTCTCTCTCTCTCTCTGACTTATTTCACTGAGCATGATAGATTCCATGTACATCCATGTGTAGGAAAATTTCATGACTTCATCTCTCCTGAAAGCTGCATAATATTCCATTGTGTATATGTACCACAGTTTCTTTAGCCATTCGTCTGTTGAAGGGCATCTTGGTTGTTTCCAGAGTCTTGCTATGGTAAATTGTGCTGCAATGAATATAGGTGTAAGGAAGGGGTTTTTGTATTGTATTTTTGTGTTCCTTGGGTATATTCCTAGGAGTGGTATAGCTGGATCATATGGG
>PVKC010001519.1:0-49895 GCA_004027635.1 Crocidura indochinensis
GGCTCTCCATAAAGGCAGGTGCAAGTGTCTGTGCACGGCTCTGTCAGGACTGCTAATGTAAGCGTCTGTTTTACAGCCCAAGTGACAGCTGTATTGTTCTGGCAGGGTTACAGCTCTGACATGTGGAATCAATCTTTTTAACCTGTCAATTAATCAGCGGGCAGCTGTCAGCTCAGCTGAAAGGCCTGAAGGACAGTGCCCTTTCAATGGATTATACTGGGGGCATGGCGAAGTAAAATTGAACACTTCAAGCTTCAAGGAACTCTTGTTGCATTCAAAGCCAGGCTTCACTCTCACTTAAAGGAAAGAAGCTATGGCTTCAGCGTGAGCCCTTCCCAGAAGATTCTCTTTCAAGGCAGATGGGGAAAGGGCAGCGAGCATGCCTCGGTGAATTCCTTATCTGATCCACGATGTCCTTAATGGAGATTCTTGTTGAAGGGGGAGCTTCACGTCTACCTGGGCCAGTTGGGGCAGATTTGTTTCCGCAATATAAAGAGTAAGCAGTGGGTAATGGGGCACTTTATCTTCAGGCAGATTTACTGAGTGTCTAGAGGGCCCTTATTTATTATGCCATTACTGATTAAGCCTTTTCTATAGATGGCTTATTGTTCGGTATGTTCCAAGAGGCCATAGAACAGAAGAAAACAGTGTTCCCTTACCTCATCACCTTATAAATTTTCAATGGACAGAGAGCTGCATGAAAGGCTAATTAATAATTGTATCCTTTAAGACAATAAGTTCTTATTTGTCAAATACTTGAATAAGCATAAGTTAGCATACGCTAATGAACAATGAGGTGTTGCTAAATAAAGTTGTAAACTGATTAGAAAAGAAAAAGGTGCTGAGAACTTGAGCTGGAGGAAGATTTCTCAAAGAAGGGGTGATAAACCAAACTTGTGAGGCCATGCTGTAGTTTTTTTTTTAATTCCTGCTGGTTTTGCTTGCCATTGCATAAATAATGAGCTTACTGTATTCCTGCATTCTTTACTTTCTCTACAAATATTTATTTAGCACCTAATTTTTGCAAAGACTGCTGCAAGGTTCTGTGGGGAATATTAAGATGACTCAGATAAAATTGCCTTTTGCAGAAAAACTACAACACTCGTGTCACTCTTAATCTCAGGAAGAGAAAGGCCTCTGTCCTGCTTCTTTCAGTAAACTTAGGCACCCAGTGAGGCTGTGAGTTATACAATTTCTTGCTGGTACATTACCAATTATTGTTCCTGACACATATATACACACACATATATTCTTATGAATCTCATGAATCCTGGAATGAGAACTAGATCCTTTTGCCTATATGACAGAAAAATGTATAATTTTATAAGTACATCCACTGGATATTATTGTAACGGAAATTCAATAAAAAAGCATATTATTTTTGACTGACTCAGTTTGCTCTGGGTGAAATCTTAACTTTGCAATTACTAGTGGTGTTACATTTGAACAAGTTTTGTTGTGTATCTGAACCTTAATTTTTTATCATTAAGTTTGTTGTTTAGAACTATGCTGTTGATCAGAGCTATAAAGTTGTCAGAAATTGACTGAAATGATAAAGGCAAAGTTCCTGTTGATGTTGTAGGCATGCAATCAATGATGAGTTCCACTTATGTAGGTTTTTGAAGAGAGAAAAACGGCCAACATTGTGGATATTTTTTTCTCCTGTGTTGTGATTAGTGATTGCTTAATAATAGTAGGTGATAAGAAACTCTTAAAATTGCACAGTGACTGTGCAATCTCTAATTGGTTGTAATCTCACCAGAATTCAAAGAATGGTCCCTAATTGTAGGTCTGGCTGTTTTGATTTTAAATTTTTTACTAGGTCCTTGTAGATGGGGCTAAGAACAAAGCAGCCACAAAATGTTCTGGCCAATTGCAGATTTGAGAAAAGAGTTTAGAACCCAGCAGACACCATGCTTGGAGCATGATCAGCCCAATTCTTCCTCCCCCTGCCACATGGTGTTCAGCATCTGCTCTAAGCAAACACACCCACGCCTGTTGAGACTGGCATCTGAAAGCTATATTTGTGGTAGGATGAGTGTCTGCATAGTCCAGTGAAAGAGGAGCTGGAAAAACCTAGTATCTAACAGGAAAGTTTTTCCTATTTTAAGCCATTCTGACTTGCAAAAATGAAAGCTACTTCCAAAGGACAATATCATCAAATCATCTAGACAAAAAGATCAGTCCAGGAGATTTTTTTTTTAACCAGGACAGTCAATCATGTTTCTGTTTTACTGCTTGCAGAGTAGGGTGGAAATAGTACTCCTTTCCAGAATGTCTGATAGGTGTGGTGTTGGATCTAAGCAGCAGGGTTCTGTTTCTTTCTTTTTTTTTGTTTTTGTATTGTTTTGGGCCACACCTGGTGACTCTCAGGGGTTACTCCTGGCTATGTGCTCAGAAACTGCTTCTGGCTGGGGGGCCATATGAGATGACAGGGAATTGAACCATGGTTCGTCTTAGGTTAGCACATGCAAGGCAGATGCCCTACTGCTTGTATCACCACTCCGGCCATGAAGTTCTGGTTCTTATACTTTTCAGATAAAGTATTTATATAAATGTAGAAGTATATTCTCACTCTACAGTATATTCCTTTTTTTTTTTTTTTTTGGTTTTTGGGTCACACCTGGCAGCGCTCAGGGGTTCCTCCTGGCTCTATGCTCAGAAATCGCTCCTGGCAGTCACAGGGGACCATATGGGATGCTGGGATTCCAATTACCATTCATCTGCACATAAGGCAAACGCCCTACCTCCATGCTATCTCTCCGGCCCCTACAGTACATTCTTACTATGCAGTATCCTCTCATCAAAAGTCTCCTTTCTGTGGTTGTTTTGTGCTCATATGATGGAATGATGATTACTTTTAGAAGCATAGTTATTAAATACAGCATGCTTCTGTTGGCAGAAGATGTGGGCTTAAGGTAAGCATTAACTCCATGATCTTGATCAAACAAGAACAATCCCTGAGTCTTAATTTATTTGTTCATAAACTTGAAATTATTTTAAGAAGTTAATTTCAGAATAAAAATGAGATAACACATAAACATACTTAGTGAATTTCATATTTCCAAATTATTAAAACAACTAATATACTAGCTAGTTCGGTTGTTATGAAACTGAACATGACCAAGAAGACATTCTAAAATGAGGCAAAGTTGATAATTAGACCAAGTTTATGTAAAGACATTTGCTGAGAAAAAAGGCATTTAATAAGGCTAAACTTTTGACAATCTTGCCTTTCTCTCAAATTAAAAATGAAAAGGAAAATTTGAAGAAGTGTTTAGAGATAAAAAGGAAAAGAGAATAGATTTGACTAGAGAGAGAAGATAGATCCATTGAAGTTTGTGTGATGTAGTCTGTGAATAGTTTCTTCTTATCTCTCTCTCTCTCTCTTTTTTTTTTTTGCTAAAAATATGGAACACTTCATGAATTTACGTGTCATCCCGCGCAGGGGCCATGCTAGTCTTCTCTGTATCGTTCCAGTTTTAGTATATGTGCTGCCGAAATGAGCACCTTATATTTCTTTTTATAACCATAGTTAAGTGTTATTTTAACCTATATCCTAAGCTCCATTCTTAAAATTTAAATTATACCAAATGAATAATCCAAACAACCTATTCCTATTCAACAAAGAGGGAAATTGTCAAATCTTTCTCAGATGGTAGTTATATGACTAAGTGATAGATTGTTAATGAATGAATATAGCAGAGTACTAACTTCAAGAAAAAAATACTCGTGTATGTTTCTTTAAAACTATTTTAATTGATTTACATGCTACGATTTATAATATTGCTAATGATTTCTTGTACTAATAATTCCAACTTCACACTTATCACCAATGTACTCACCTCCTTCTCCCAAAGTCTCTAGTCCCCCGACAAATTCAGTTGTGTGGATCAATTTTCCTGTTGTTTTGTCTTTGGCCTTTTGTTGCTACCTGCTCTTTATTTATACCTCACATTAGAGATCATCTGTAGTTATGCTTTTCCTTCTTACAAACTTCACTCAGAGTGATGGCCTCTAGTTCTATTTTGTGGAAAACTGCAAAATTTGTTCTTTCTTAAATATGCATGATATTCCTTATATATAGTTATATAGTGCTATAGCTATATATATCACAACTTCTTTAACCACTTATCCATAGTTGAACACTTGGGTTGTTTCCATATCTTATCTTTTGTACAAAGTACTGTGATGAACATAGATATGCATATATCGTTTTGAATTAATGTATCTTTTGGTTATAGGTGCAAAGAAGTGATATTACTGGTTTGTAAGGAGTTCTACTATCACTTTTTCTACCATTATTTCTTTGAAATATCTCCATATTGCTTTTCATAGAAGTTGAATAGACATCATTCCCACCAACAGTGGATGAGTATTTCTTTCTCACCACAACCCTGCCAACATTGGCTATTTCTAGACTTTTTGATTTCTGCCATTTTCACTGGCATAAGATGATATCTGTGTTGTTTTGATTTGCACTTTCCTAGTCATGAGTGATGATGGACATTTTTTCATATGCCTATTGGCCATCTGTATGTCTTTAGGAAAATGTCTTCTCATCTCCTGTTGGATTTTTGGTTATGTTTGTGAGTGATTTATAGATCTTGGATATTAGCTCTCTATATGCTGAGTTATTTTGCATGCTTTTATGATGTCGCATGAATAGTATGCAACTTGATATGTAGACAGAAGTGTAGAAGTACAGTGCTTCTTGACCTAGGAGTGGAGAGGAGATTGTGGTCAAGATGAATTTGAAAGGACAGGAATTAATTAAGAAAGCAAGCAATCAAATTTTAGAGAATTTGCTGGAAAGATCTGAAAGAGGAGATAAAATTACATACCATAGACTTACATAGAGAGGAAATAAAATTATATGGTTTCCAACCTTGAATTTTCCATCCTTGTGTATTTGAATCTTAAGGCTTGAGGATTTTTCATTATAAGGACTTTATGAGATGGTCCACAAGCCTTGGCACTTAATGAAAATAAATAAATAATTTAAAATGCAATTAGTTAACACTTATTGAGACCAATACAGCGCTCTCTTCTAAAAGATCATGTTTAAAACTGCCTTCTTAAAATCTAGCCTCAGTCTGGATGGGAGACTTTTTGATTTCAATTTTGAGGTCAAAACTAATAAAGAAAAGCTATGACCAAAAAAAAATGGAACACCCAAAACTAAGTGTATTTTCCAAGAATCAATGCCTTCTTAGCCTGGGGCTGGTCATTTCATACAAAATGGGACTCTGTTTCCCACTGTGCAGTATGAAAGGGGTCTAAAGTTTGTGAAGAAATATGACATGTGTACACTCAATAATGAATCCAGGAGCCCTTCATAGCTTTGCCAGTTGTAGAAAATCTGAGCAATACTATGGACCTTACCCTACCTCTGTTTAAAAAAAAGTCAAATAATATATCACACTTATAAAAGTCATATATAAAGACAAATAAATTGAGATATTTTTCCTTCTTTCTTCCCTTTTTCCTCCTCCCCTATCCTTTGTTTCTCCTCCTCCTTTTCTTTCTCTACTTCTTTCCTTTGTCTCTCTCAACTTCTTCTGTTATTTATTTATTGGCTTTTGGGTGACACCCACGCTGCACAAAGCTCTGCATTCAGAAATTACTCCTGGTGGCGCTTAGGGGTTCTTATGTGGGAGATAGGGATGGAAGCATGCAAGGCAATCACCCTACCAACTTCACTATTGTACTGTCCACTACATCCCTCTTTTTGTGGGGTTGTTGGGCCACAGCTGGCAGCACTAAGAAGTTACTCCTGACTGCACTCAGAAATTACTCCTGGCAGTCTCAGAATTCTAGGGATCAAATCTTGGGTCAGCTACATGCAAGGTAAACACCCTACCTGCTGTGCTATCACTCTGGGCCTCATTCACTCCCTTTTTCTACTTTTAAAACACTTATGTGGTAATAATTATGATTTTACTTGCATAATGAGAAAGATGAAAGGGAATGGCTATACTAGACTAAAGAGTATTTTCTCTTTCTCTCATCTTATTACTTTAATATTTTTCTATGAGTTTATTTTGTTTCTGTTTTTTTTGTATCTTCTGCTATACAACACTGGATTAATTCTGTTTCTTATTGTGTTACTTATAACTCTTGTTTTTATTATGTAAATATTTATTGAAATACATGTTATATACTAACAATTGTGCATATTACAAAGTATAATGTCTTGGCTTTTCACAAGTTTCATAAAGCTAGCCAGCTTGGATGGATCTGAATAGAGGCAGAACTTAACTCTTTTTCAATCAATGCTAGGGATTAATTTTATGTTACCTCTTCTGCTTTTTCCCCTGACTATTTGTAAATTAACTCATTTTGTTCACTTGTTCTCACTGTAACATAGTAATATAGTATTCAGTTATTCAAATATAAAAAATATTCATTCTAGGCATGACAGGTTGTTGGGTTTTATTCAGTTTAGAAAAATTACAAGGATAGGCATTTTATATCTTCTTGTGATTTTAGGATAGATATATCAGATTTAGTTAATTTTCCAAAATATCTTCAAAGTAATTACATCACCAGCAACATTAGGGACTTTTTAGGTAGCTTCAAAGTATTTGACATTATCAGTTTTTATTCGTTTAATTTTCCTAGTTCTCTGTAAGAGTGGCTTCTGTGCCTAGATAAAAGCACTAGACGAAATTATAGAGTCAATTCTATGTTGTATATTTAAAAAATCTATCAATGCTACTGAATGAAATTAATATTTATCATTATCATATGATGCAGAGTCTTTAATGTACCATTACATTTATCTATTTTCCTAGTGGTAAAGTCTTTAAGTTGTGTATAACTCCCTAATACCCTGCAATTATAAGGTCCAAATTTTCTGGATTTTAGCATATCCATATTCTTATTTTACACAGCATTGGCATTTTAGTTCTCTATATTGAAAACATAACCACTTGTATGAGTGTTCATGTAATTTAATATAGTTTTATCATATGTTCTCTGATTCAAACACATATTGGGTATTAGGTGGTCAAAAAGTTTTAGCTTATTTTTATTTAAATTTACAGTTATTTAATTGCAAATGTAGTTGACTATATATATTTTATATATTGATTTTGGGCCATATCTGGTGATGCTCAGGGGTTACTCCTGGCTATGTGCTCAAAAATTGCTCCTGGCTTGGGGGACCATATGGGATGCTGGGGAGTGAACCTAGATCCATTCTGTGTCAGCCGTGTGCAAGGTGTGCAAGGCTCTACTGCTGCACCATCGCTCCAGCCCCAATTGACAATAGATCAGCCACATGCAAGGCAAACATCCTACCACTGCGCCACTGTTCTGGCCCAAGGTATGGACTTTCTAAAGTTTCAGGACTCTGGAAAATAGCCACTACTATAACATCATCTGGGATGGTGGAGTTGGGAGCTTACCCCTATTACCAGTAGGGTCTGAAAAGCACAGAGAAAAGGAGTTGGGTTCTTGCTTGAGTCTCATGACCTTGGCATGGCAATTAATGTGTATGCTAGTTAAATTACTGTGGATGCCAGTAATTTGATTCAATACAAGAGACCTGATCTGACTCCAATGACTTCACTGTACTTTCACTAGCCTAAATCTCTTTTATTTATAGTGAGAATAGGACATCCTTTACATGTCCCCTCACCCCTTTGATATTTAGGAATTCAGACTTCTCTTTTTCTCTTGGTACCTAGTACTCAAGAACTCAAATGGAATATACTGCACCCCTCCCACCAGGCTGTCTAATCTATTAGCCTGCTAGTGTTGGCAGGAGACAAGGGATGGGGGTGGGTGTCATTTATTTGAGTGTCATATCATTGATGTGGCTGTGACTTCCAATGCTATTATCTTTGTTTAGCACAAACGCAGAGAGCAGTTAGTGTTGCTGGTAATCTATCTCCGAATCAAAAAGCTACACAGACAGTCAACCTCCTCTCTGAGCCTTTATCTCTTTCCACCATCATTTTCTCAGCTGGGAGCAGGAGACAAGGATCCTGCTTCCAATACGCTGCTCAATGATTTTAGATGATTGATCTTTCTTAAGTGCTTTTCCATTTCTTGCCACACAGACGCAGATAGATTAAGCAATTATGGATTATTTTAACATCAGATGGCCAAGACAATTAGTCAGAAGGGAAGCAAAGAAGTGTCCCTGCTGACTCTGGAGGGAGGGGGGAATTTCAGGAGTTAAAGGAAGAAACAAGGAGATGTTGATGGAAGGAGGGCACAGGCTCAGAAGATCTGAGATAGAAAAAAAAAATATATATATATATATATATATATATATATATATATATGCCTGTATTTATACAGTGGCAGCAGTTAGAATTTTCTTTCTTTTTCTTTCTTTTTTTTATTGTACTACCACATAAAGAACCCTTCCTATCTTTGAATCAAACTAGCACTTCCAAATAGTTTTCCTTTAAGGGAGATTAGATTTCTGGTGCTTCCTAGAGAAAAAAAAATGTTGCAAGAGGGAGAGACTTGAGTGGTGCATGTAATAAAAGACAATAGATTAGATAGTCTCTGAATAGATCTGGGACTCTAAATCACTCCCAGGGCCTGATGCCATGGCGCAGAGACTCCGAGAGCCAGCCCGTCATGTTTTATGGTGTTGGTGACACTCCGGGGAGTGAGTTACAACCTTGCAGGCAGTAGGCGGCTATCTGTTATCCTCCATGTAAACAGGTATTCAAATCCCTCCGACTCGGGAACCTTCGACTTGGCATTTAATCATGCTGGTAATCTAACCCCCGTCCCCGCCAAGGTCGCTGTTTGGATTGCGTGACTTTCAGACTCTTCTCTGGCACTGAAGGCAGGAGCAGCCGGGCTGACAGCCGCCCAACTCATCAACGGGGCTGACAGGACCAAAAATTAACTTTGATATTTTGTGCGGAATAATTCAGTGGCAATTGGGCCAGATGATGTTCTGTAACCTAAATTCAATTTCCATCACCGGGAAGCATCACAGAAGTAGTCACCCACTTGCCAGGATTACCTAGGCAGCACACACACACACACACACATACACACACACACACACACACACACACACACACACACACACAGCTTCCATCATGTCTGTAAAGATACAAGGGGTTAATACGTGCACGTGCACGGTATATTTGCTGATGCTGCCATTGATTATGGGGGACGGTTTGCTAGGGCCCTGTGCGTCCTCCACCTTCCTTTCCTGGGTTTAATTCTTTCCTTCCGTGTGGTGAGGGGCAGACGGGGAGGAGAGAGGTGTGGGAGAGGGAGGGGAAGTGTAAAACATGCCATTATGCTTTTTAGCAGTTATCAAGAAAGCCTGGGGAGTTACGTTGGGGATGTTGGTTCACTGCAGCTATTAACTCACTGCTGTTTGTGAGATGGGAAGAGCAGCTCCCTGGGTGTCTAGCCAGAGTGGTGCTCCAGAATCAAAACTACTGCTTTGGGGAAAACAGAGGCATTGAATTCAGCCTTCTCCTTGACTTGTGATTTCCTCTGGAAAGGCTCCCCTTGCTGATTGGCCGCTAAGAAAATGACAAGGTCACATGGCTGGGAAGTGTGCTTCTCTTCCCAGAAACTGTGGTGGGGTTAAAGAGGAGCCTTCCAAACAAGCCACAAAATCAGATCTAAGAGAGCCAGAGAGAACATGGAAGATAAGTACTCACGTACAATCTCCAGAATGAGTCTCCAGGATCTGAAAAGATAGCCAAGCAGAATACCTGAACCTCCTAATCACACAGAACTCAGCACCAACTTTCCACTTCTGGCATCCAGGGTGTTGATGACCTTGAGACCAGGTTGCAGAGCTGACAATGGGACTGTCTGATTGCAATGTCATTTCGGAAAAAGATGAAACTATAGGTTTTATGTCAAATTCTGTTCATTTAAATGTGAGAGCAGGGAGTTCTGTGATAACAGCCTTGGTTTAGGGAATACAGGGGAGACACCTGATAGTATACTTTATGAAAATATAAAACAAAATTTTTGATTAAAAAATTAAAATTTATTCAAAACTTTTAATTATAGAGAACATATTCTTGAGGAGACATTGGTTTTAGAAGAAGGAAAGGTGTAAATATGTATAAGAAATCATTTCCAGATCAAAATACTTACTACTATATAGACTTACATGAGTCCTCTTATCTCTGTTTAATTCGGGGTATAAAATCTCAGAGGCTCTGAGAGGTGTGAAAAGTTGTTCAAAGTCATCCAGCTAAGAAATGGAGGAACTGGCATTCCACCCAGTGTCTGACTCCACTTCTAGTGCTCTTGGTGCCATCATGTTGCCTGCCACAAATTATGGCTAAATTTTCAACTTGAGGTGAGGTCATAATTAGTGTCTGTTTCTGGTCAGGCCTAAAATATGAATGCTGGGAATCTAGTAGGGCCTTGATATTGTATGGAAGATTGTTTGCCAAAAGTTAGGAAAATCCTTCTTTCTTCTAGTCTTCCCAGGAAACACTTATTTATTTCAATATGGATGTGATTAAATTTGTTGGAGACCATGCACTTTTCCCTCTTAAATAGAAATGCCACATGTGTGATGTTTTCTTTGAAGAGGAAAGCCCAGGGATTGTCTGCATCAGGTTAGAAAATGATCCCAGGGTCCATTCCTGTCTCTAAGCAAGTTGAGTATACATCACCTCGTTTAATTCAGCAATATCATCAATGTCAGTGCGTATCCACCGGCTGTTGGCTATTGGTCATCCGGACCTGACACAAACTCAATAAATACTCCATAACCCCTGACAGCCGCTAGCAGATTAGCCTGAAATGAGCGATTGCCCAGCCAACACCTGCTGAACCAAATCAGCCCAGTGACGGATGGGGCTGTACTGAGCTCTGACCACGCGTGAGATCAGTGGAAGAATGATTTTATACTTTAAGAAAAGAATTAGAAATGGTGGTGGCTGGAGTGATTGGAAAGCTTACAGAGAGGGCCGTTTTTCTTCTTTCTTCCTCTTTCCTCGACAGATCCTCAGCTGCTTCTCTTCTCCCATACCTTAGCCCATTATCCCTATTGAACTTGTGGGCCCACAGAAGGAACAAAGGGTCATAGATAGGAGCTGCTTTTAAGAACAGGCAGAAAGTAGGAGAAACCATACTGAGAGATGCGAGCAATGGTGAGTTTTCTCAGAGTTATCTTGTCAAGGGTTAGACATCTGACACACAGTACAGTAGAATAATTATTTGGGAAAACAGGGAGACAAGAAGTGTAAAACCCTTGGGTCTTGTGCACAAACATTGGGGCCTTATTTTATAAAAATAATAGAGACCACTTTCAACCATATTGTCTAGTTTGGTAGTTCCCAGAAACAGAGCATGGACTAAGCAAGTCTTCAGCAATTTCATGCTGGTTTAAGAAAAGTAATTTTTGCTTTGCAGCTATTGTCTCTGAACCACTTAGCAGTGCGATATTATGTAGATATATAACTACTTATAAATCATATTAAGTCATTTTTAAACTTCAACCATAGCGGTCTACAAAATAGTTTTTCTATTTTCATCGATCTTCAGGTATATGAAATTCTAGATTAGGACACAGGCTTGGTGGGAGAAAAAGTAAACAAGTACCATATCCTTTATTCAAGTTCTTTATAACTTAATAGATGACTCTGACCTCCAAATCATATGGACAAGTTTGCACACTTGAGTTTTCTTGAAGTTTCTTGTAGATCTACATTTCAATTAAGTTCAATCTTGGTATTAAAATAATTTATCCTGTGATGAGACCTGAATTCTGAACAAGGAGGGATGCCATTTTGTAAAAGTCACATGGCAGGCTTCTTCTTACCTTCTGAGCAGGGAGAAACACCATTTTCTAAGGACCATATGGTGTAAGCCACATGCTAGAGTTTCACAAGCCTATTTCCATAGACCCCTCCCCAAGCTGCCTGCCCATACCAGGTAGCCTATCAGAGAAGGACAAGGGAGCAGTAGGAAGGTACCCCTCGACAAGAGCCAATCATTTTAAGGATCATCAGAAAGCTGGAATGTCCCTATATTCTTTCCCTATATAATCTTCATCATGACCTAGGGTGGGGCTCATCTCCTTTAGGGGATGGCCCTGGCTGGCCAGGTTGGGGGGGGGGGTCTTGTTGGCAGATGGATTAAAGTATTAAACTTTATTCCAGTTGTGTGGTCTCGTCCTCCTACTCTGGAACCCTACATCCTGGTCTACCCCGAACATAATTTTATTTAATTAGATAACAATTTGCCATTATGACGTAGACTGTACTGAGGGTGATTTTTAAAAGCAGATCTATGAAATTCATTGCCTTGTTTATAGAAAGAGTGCTTTAGGGCCTGGGAGATAGCATGGAGGTAAGGCGTTTGCCTTTCATGAAAAAGGTCATCGGTTCGAATCCCGGTGCCCCACATGGACCCCCATGCCTGCCAGGAGCAATTTTTGAGCATGGAGCCAGGAGTAACCCCTGAGCACTGCCGAGGGTGACTCAAAAACCAAAAAAAGAAAAAAAAGAAAAAAAAGAAAGAAAGAGTGCTTTAAGGATGTTACTCACTAAATCACAGGGCCCTGTTCATGTGGGTCTAAGGGAAGTATTTGTCTGGTTTCAGTTCCAGGAACTGCCATGCTTATCTTCAACAATGGTTTAGATTTTATGCTATGACCTCTAAATTGTCTAAATTATTATGCTTTTCTTTTGTATTGTGGACTAAAAACACTGAACCAAATTGGTGGCCTCTCTCTGGCTAATGTCTTGAATTCCAAAGATGTGCCTGTGTTGGGTACTAGTTTATTCACTCCTATTTTCCTTTAGTATCATTCTTGTTATTTCATGTCTGTTACCGTTTTTAAAAATTATGTGTATGTCTTATAAACTACTTTTTAAAACTTTTTTGAATTTTTTTGAAACCATTATTATTTACAAGATTCTTCATAGTTGGGTTTCAGACATACAATGGCCAATCCCACCACCAGTGTTCACTTCCCTCCATCAATGTTCCCAGAGTGCATCTTCTGTTGGTGACAATTTGGATGAGATCAAGGCTCCAATGGAGAGAGGAGACAGTTATCTTCTGGATTTTCCCCATTAGATGTGAACCAGTAACAATGAAGAAATACAAACTAAATATTACTTATAATCATAATATTGTATCCCCAGGCTTACAAACTATCTGGTCCTGCTTAGATATTCTTGGTGAACTATATCAAGCCCCAACCTCTAGTCCAAGTCTCTAAGGCCTACCCAGTTTCACATCCCTTTCCACCTTTTATATTTCCTCAATTTAGAAGCTTCAAATCCTGCATCTGCATTCTGAACAAAAACTGCTTTGTGGAGCTCACTAGATTCGAAGGTCTTGCTGTGACAACTCATCAGAGCAGGTAAACAGGGATTCAATCTATTGGTCACACATTAGAGTCATGGAGGAGCTTTTGAAAAATATCAATGTTAGCACGCAATGAAGAGCTACTGAATTTAGAGCTAACTCAGTGTTAAATGATTAAGAGTAATAGGGTATCCTGGGAGAATAAAAACAGAAAGTTGTGGGTAGCATCGGGGCTGGGATTTTTTATCTAGATGAACATTTTTTGGTGTGAGCAGGGCAGTTATATTATAAAAGGCCTATGGTTAGTAAAAATAATATTCTCACCTCCCAGGGTTCCCCCACCCTGATAAATGGAGTCAGATTTAATGGGTGAGGAGTGGAGTTGTGGGAGGTGATTTTCATCTACTTTTTAAAATTTAAGTGGTTCTCAGGGCACCTAGGAACCATGCTGATAATTTTCAGCCAATCAGGGCCTAGGACTTGAGGAGGTGGAACTGCATGGCTATTGGAATGCTGTGGTCCAAGAAGGCCACTCTATAGTTATGTATGAAATTTTGGCGTGAGTTCTGACAGGATCTACATATTCTCGTGATGACTGTTTTTTTCTCAGCCTGCATCTGTATTTTTTTTCAAAGCTTTCTACTAGGGTCTCATATATAATCCGAAGTTGATAAATACCACATAAGAACATTCAGCTTAGGTCAGGTCCTCAAAATATCTTCCAGAAGCATTCAGAGCTCTATTGAAGTCAGTGAAAACAGAAGGGAGAACAAGAGGACTCTTGGTTAAAATTAAAAGAACATGGAAAACACTATGAATACATAATGAGAAACTTAAGTCAAGAGCTGCCAGTTAGAACCACAACCCATCTTTGGAGGGGCCCTGTGTAATAGCAGAAAGAAAGGCAGAGAAAGGTAGAAGGTATGTGACTTTCAAGATCCAATATGACACACTTATTTCCAGCCTCTATGACCCAGGTAGGCATCAAAGAAAGGTGCCCCTGCCCAAGTTGCCATGTGCACAATCCTAGTATTTCCTTAAAGCAAAGTTGGTCCAGGTTGCATCTGGAGGATAAGTGGGAAATGTCAGAACATGATGAGCTACTGGAAAGGTTACAGAGGGCTATTTTCTTTTCCCAGCCAGTGGCTGTGGCCTTTGCAGGTAGAGTACCACCTCATTTATCTTGCACTGTCAGGGGAGGACAGTGTTCCACTTAAGTGAATTTTCCCGAAATTCTAAGCTTGTTCTTTCCAAAGCCAAAATTTCATTTACTTTAGGTACTCTGAATGGGTGGCTTTCTAAAACTCATTTTACACCTCCTTACCTTATTTTTCTTACAACTATAAAGGAGTTTAACCCTTTTCTGGCTGACTCTGTCTAATTTTTATGACCACTCAACACACATACTTTTATATTCACTTTTAGCTCTGTCCATTTGCTCTGCTACCACACTACCATATGTCAATTCTTATTGATGTTGTTAAACTGTCTCTGGTACCTTTCTCTTCTTCCCTGGCATATCTTGCATATTCATCTTGCATGGACTGGGGAAACTTTGAGTTGTATGAAATTGTTAGACTTTTATTTTGAGCAAAGAATGAAAAGACTTTGAGTGAGTGTCTTGGTTCTGAGCAATATAGTTTGTGAATTTGGTGTGGTACTGTGCAATTGTTATTTTAAGTATCTAGAATTTCTCTCCTAACATGCATTGGAAGTTACTGAAGTCAGACTTCAAGATAAGTAGGTATTATTGCTGTGGCTTTGAAGAAAGTACTCACATTTTCTCCTGACTGTTCATTTTCAGGAATGTCATGTGTCTTATCCAACTAGCTGTGTCTCTACATTGGATATGTTATTGCCTTCACATGCTGGATACCTGTCACTAGGCTTTTTGTTCACAGATTTCATGAGCCTGGACTTTGTCTGACAAAGGACCCTCCCACCTGGAAAGAAATGAAGATCAAAAGTCCTTTCAGGAATATGTCCAAGTCTTCAGGCTCAGAGAAAGAGACCCAGTTTGAAGAGCTGTCAGACTCAGACAGATGCAGTGACATTTGGAAAGTAATTTGAATTACCTGAGGACTATGGATATTGGACGGTAGACAAAAATGTCTCCTCCACACCTGCTGTCAGCACCAATCAACTACAGGTCCAGCTGCCTTCAGAGAAGAGCATTGTTCTTACCTACATTTTGGTGTCTTGCAGAGTTTTATGTCATTGGGGCTGGCAGCCTGACTCTGGTGGAGGCATGAAATAATAACCTGCAACTGGGCTTATCTACAGGGTGTAAAAGTCCAGATATGATGTTTTTAGTTTCCTAAAAAAGAGTAGGGCAGGCATGAATTTTTCTGTCCTGATCACCATCAAGAAAGATCAAGATCCATCATCAATATAAGTGGGCACTGTACTTCCACCTCAGAGATGGATGTTAGAAACCCTGTTTCAAAGATCAGAACATCAGCCTTAACTAGGCATCTTTCTTAAAGTCGCAACTGGAACATGATGTAACTTAACTTAGTACTCAGGAATAGAGGTCAGCTCATGGCATTCACTTCCTCTTTTGTCACTGAGACTAACTGAAATTATGTTCAATCTCTACTAAGTACACATATTGGTATCATACTCTTGTCTGGAAGCACAAGGCTATAGGAATCTGTGACTGGTTAGCATAGTGGTAGACCCCCCAAAGATAGAGATCTCAGCCAACTTTTCACAGAGCTAGACCTGAAAGCCACTCCTTGTTTCGGGGACTGTTAGCAGCATCATTCTAGAGCAATTTCTCAGCCAGGAGATATATGGAGTCTTGTGGGCCAGGGGCTATCCCAAAGGGGCCACCCCAAAGGGGCCACACATAGAAACAATGTCCAAGGGGACATGGCACAAAGCTTGGGGATCAATTTATAGGAAAGGGGGAATACAGAAATGAAATAAGTTTGACAGTGTGTCTTGTTCAGAAAAAGTTGACATTACTCTAGTGTTACATCTGCATTTATTTCTATACTGCCTGAAATCCCGCAATCAAATTTTTCAGTAGTTTCACTTCACAATTATTTTTAAAAAGAAACAAATTTATTAATATCTCTAAAATGACATATCTAAGTTGCTACTATTTATTTGTATTTTATGAAAAATTATTCTCAATATTGGGAGACAAAAGATCTTTCTGAGAATACATGTATGTGAAGTGTGAACAATATGGGTTCAATATATTCACTGAGATGTGAAAAGGGTGAAGAGAAGTAGAATGGGCCTACAACTCCAAACTTATTCCCTTATTTTGGATAGTGGTAAAGCTAGATATCCACAGATTTTTTTGCTGTTTGCTGTTTTGATGTTTGCTAAAGTCTGTCTCACTTCAAGTATGTCTAACTTGAAGGCTGGAGATACCTAAAAGGTGTGTGATTGAGATTCAAGCTCCAGAATGGTCATTTAAGGAATAGAAACATTAAGCTTAAACATGCCATCTTGAATAACCTGCTGTTCCTGGATCATCCCTATCAAATTGAAAAAAATAAAAAATAAAACAACAACAAATAAACAATAAAAAATCCGTTCAGTACTTACACTACCTGGCACAAAGTAAGGCTAAATAACTATTTGCTCAGTATTAAATTTTCTGTCCTAGTTATGCTTTCTCAAGGATGAATGTGTGGAATTCCTTCAGAGATAATACATGCGATCCCATGGGTATTAAGGTACAATGACCGTTGCATAAGACAGGGAGAAGAAAAAGCTGCACACATTTTTATTGACCACTGTTGAGGTCAGAAGACAGTATTCTCTGTCTCACTGACAGAGCTCAGCAGGTCTCTCTAGCATTCTCTAAGTCCAGAGTTAAAAAAGATCGATCCTTGCTTTCCCATTTTCACTAAGAAATGGAGTGTTGTTCAAAGTATATATGCTTCCAATTTACAACCTCTTCCACCCAGTTGCAGTCATACTGTTTTCTAATTATCTTTCAATGTTTTAAAATAAGCAATCTTCCCTACCTGGAAAGCCTTTTACCCTGGAGGAGCCATAACTCTTGGTTGGCTCTAATCACAGATGGGTAATGGTATTTACGTTCTGAAATCTTAGAATAAGCACTCGTGGTCAGTATCTAATATTTGAGACTTGATGCTCAGTTAATATTAGAATGAGGTCTATATCTATACACACTCTATTTAAAGGGCTTACCATGGTGGCTGTGGCCAGATTGCTGAACAACAATGATAAGATTATAGAAATTTATTTAAATCAATGGATCCTTAGCATCTCAGGAGCTATTAACATGTATTTCAGAAACTCTAGTTTTATGGCCAGCTTTATTAGGAAGTACTGCTAAATCTAGTGCTTTCTGGACTGGAACAATATAGTACAGAGTGGGTTTGGTAGTTGCCTTGCATGAAGCCAACCTGAGTTCAATCCCTGGCCTCCTCTCTGGTTTTCTAAGCCAACCAGAATTAACTGCTGAGTACAGAGCCAGGAGTAGCCTGTGAGCACTGCTGAGTATGGCCCCCCAAATCAAACAAAAATCTTGCGCTTCTTTTATGCAAAATTTCACAGTCTGCAAGAGATGCGAAATCCCCTACTTATTTTCTTGACAACATGAAATCTCCTACTTAGACTCATTCACCTCTGTGCATATGATCAGTGTTGAGTTGGAGCCAACTAGTACTCACTTGTAAGAACCAACAGTTAAATTTTCAGGAATCTTGAGAGCCGGGAGATGTCATGTTGGTACTTGGAAATTGGCCCATCGTGGGAGTACTGATACCATGGAAAGCGCTAAGTGCTACAAATCAGAGTTCTTTACCCCAGAGAGCCCGTCGTTAATCATTTATCAGCACACTACTGACATTAGAGTTCTGAGGATATGCTGGCTTACAAAAAGAAAGAAGGAAGGGATTCTGGTAGAAGCAAGACATAATAGGGAAGAGAAAGAAACAATTTATCTGGCAGCTAAAAGGTCAGAGGATTCCTGTACGAGCTTTCCTGGGGGAAAGTGCATAGCATCGCTGGTGGGCCACAGAGGCGATAATGAAGATGATCTGATCTAACAAATGTGTGCTTCTCGCTCCAACTTAATTTGTTCCTTACTGCCTTACAGAGCTTGCCGCCAATTAACCAATTAGTAGCTAATTTAATTTCCTCATCAGGGTTGCAGCAGAAGGTTTTTCTGATTTGAGTCTGAGACATGCCAGGGCAGGTGCAAACATGCTTAGATGACTATTGGGGACAGGCTAGCCTGCCTGGAGGCTTTGCATTTTTAGGGAGAGAGGAGCAGGGCTCTTTGCTTTGAATCTGACATGCCCTTAGTTTAAGTAAGCTTGAGCAAGTCACTTGCTCCTTCTGGGCTGAGTTCTTCAGCTGCAAAATAAAAAGTTGAATCTGATCAAGCCCCAGGTCCATTTTCAATTCAGGACGCTGAGATGTGCCATATTGCTTTCTCTGTTGCTTTTATGTCTGGTATCTCAAAGAAGCTCCACAAAGCACACAGGCAACTCATATCATTACTGAAGCCTTTGGAAACCAGAGTTTCTCTTATGAGTAGAGGCCATCTCTGAATCTCACCTGTCTGTCCTATGGCAACTGGTGTAATCCAATATTCACTCTTCAATTTCTTCCTTCACAACTGGAGATAACAGGACACTCTGTTTACTACAGATAAGCCTTTCCTTAATATGTTGACAGCAGTACCACCAATGGCTTACACTTGAATGTAGCTGAATAAACACAAATTGCAGTACTGATGTCAATATATTAAATAAGCCTATCAGATGAAAGCTAAACCAGATTGAGAATTACCTACTTTCTGCCACTCTACTGAATCATTCATTTGTTCTGGAAAATGCTGCTCGAAAAGGGCGTTTTCCAGTGAAATTAAAATGGGAGGCAATTGTTGAGCACCTTTTCTCTCTCATTGCTTACATGCACTAGCTGTTAATAGGGTCTGCTTTCTTCTGTTTGTTGCCCTCCAAGTTTACCCTACATTACTGATCTCTTGTGCCTGGCTCTTAATAAATATCTCCCTAGCCTATCTTCCACTTTCCCCAGAGCCTTGCCTGGGTAAATTTATACTCTGGGTATATATACATACCTGGGTACGTTATACTCTGCTTACCCCAGACTCTCTCTGGAGCTCAAATCGAGTCTTTGTAAATGATCTTTGTAAATCAGGATGCTGTACAATTCAACACGGAACTTACGTAATATACTAGTTGTGTGGAACTTTTGTTATATTTGACTTTTCTCTTACGCTAAGCAGGGTTAGGCCTTTGATCTAGTTGGGGAATAGGAATGAGTCCTTGCGTAAAGGAAATGAGTGGGACTTGGGGAATGGGACCGAGGAAACAGTGAGGCCTTGGCATTATACTAGCTTTGTTCTGTTGCCTATAAGAGACTTCCCTAAGACTAGATGACCTTGAAAGAACGGACATTTTATTGGTGTAGTTAGCTAAGCAGTGCCACTTCTACTAGGAGCTACCTCTTAGTTACAGAAATGAACTCAGAGAACTCAGGAGGGTGGAGAAAATGACAGCTATTCCAGACCTCTGAGAGAGTGCAGAGCTGTGGGGGAGCCCTGAAAGCCAATGGCAACTCTACACCCCTGAGAGCAACAGAGCTCAACTAAGACTCAGAGCAGCATGCTACCCAGACTATGCCTACAGTCATAGAGAACTGTGACTAGGAGAGTCCTTAGACAGAGACAATGTACTTGCCTCTATTCATAATTTTTAGACTTCTCCCACAACCAGTCTATGCCCTTGGCTACTTTGACTTTAGAACCCAGAGACCCTGGGATGAATCAGGTGTTCCACAGCAGTAATAAAATGAAGGAACCCATAAACCCATGACATGTCCCCTAGGGGCCAAGAGACTGATGCTATGGTAGCACCACAGAAAAGTTCAAACCAGTCAGTTGTTAACTTAGCAGTTGGGCCAGGGAGATGTCCCTTTTTCACAACACGTAGATATGCAAAAGTAGAGAATTTATTGTAAAGTAAAAAAAATTGAAAAGTAGAATTTTTTTTTCATAGAAAAACAGAATCATGTCCTAGTCAACCTTCTTAAGACCCAGGCTTCTTTTAAAGCCTGGAAAATCTGAGTATCTTTTTCTCCTTATCAATTCATAGACTCCTTTCTGATATCTTTTTTGAGATATACTTTACATATCAGAAGATCATCCACTTAAAGTATACTGAATGACCTTAAATATTTTCAAGAGTTGTAGAGCCATCAGAACAATCTATGTCAGATCTTTTTTTTTTAAATCTAATCCCAAAAGATAAGACCCATAGCGATCACTCCCCACTCCACCTTCCCCATTCACCAGCCCTGGGCTAGGGCTTCTACTCTAACTTCTTACAGCCTAAAAAGTCCTTTTTCTACTCAGCGTATATATGATATACTCTTATAAATCTAAGTATATAATTGTCAAGTCCAATTTATATACAATTGGTTAAAAACTTAAACAATTACTGATAGTAATTCATAAATATATCTTAAAACTACATTTGTGACCCCATATTTAGTCACACAACTCATTACAGGGCTGCAACTCACAGTTTAAGAAATAGGCCCTAAGCAACCAATTAATCCACATTTTGCCTCTATAAACTTGTTTTCTGACAGCTCATATAAGTGGAATCATATAGACCTTTTGTGACTTATTTCTTTCATTTGTTGTAATGTTTCCAAAAATCTACAATACGGATTGGATCAGTAATTCTTTGTCTAATAGCTAAATGCTATTTCTCTGTATGGATAGGTCACTTTTTGTTTGTTCATTCACCACTTCATGGGTATTTGGATTATCTTTGACTACTATGAATAATGCCATTAAGGGCATTTATGTACACGTTTTTAATATAGACATTATATTTGTGATATATAGACAACGTATATTTAGATAAACATATAGACAAAACATAGACATTTTGGATATATTAGATAAATTATGGGGTAATATAATAACTGTGTTTAATAAATATAACTATACCCAGTTATTTTCTAAAGTGCTGCATAACTTTATATTCACATTATTGATTATTGAGTGCTTACATTACTCCACAGTCTGAGCAGCACTATGCTATTGTCTGTCTTGCATTGTAACCATCCAAGTTGATGTGTGGTAATATAGTGTTGTGGCTTTCATATGTATTTCCTTAATGATAGTGGTCTTATATGTTTCTTCTATTCATTACAAATCATTAACTGGTGTTTATTTAAAACTTTTATCATTCTATGGCTACCCCTCTCCTTCTGACTCATTTCTCTCTCATTTGTGGGATATAGAAAAAAGATAGTGTGGTACTAATATTCAAAGACAATAGAAATTAGGGCTTTGGTAGGAAGCTTGCCACAAATAGCAGGTGAGTGCATTAGGGCAGAAAAGGGACCACATGACAATGATAGATGAAAATGATTGCTCTGGACAAAAACTGGGTGCTGAAGGAGATAAAATAATATGCATGATACCCCTCCAGTAACAATATTGCAAAACACAGTGTCTAAATAAAGAGAGGGAGAGAGGGAGGGAGATAGAGAGAGAGAAGGAGGGAGAAAGAGAGAGAGAGAGAGCAAGAGAGAGACAGAGAGAGGGAAAATGTCTGCCTCAGATGCAGACAGCAGGGAAGATGGGAAGAGAACTAAGGACATTGGTTTTAGGAAATTTGCACTGGTGAAGGGTGTTAGATGTCACAAACAACTTTGGAAGTGTATGTCTCATGGTGATTAAATTCAAGAATTTATTTATAAAATATAGTCCTAATTTTAAAATCAATTTGTCTTTGAATCTTGAATGACAAACAAAAATTAGTCTGTTTTTACATTTTTTTCTTAGACTATACTGAGCTATGTTCAGTGTTAACTCCTGAGTCAACACTAAAAGGTGATTTCTAGTGGGGTTCTGGGTGCCAGGGATTAAATCTGCATCTGCTCTATAGAAAGGAAATGACCTAACTGCTATAATATCACTCCAACCCTAAGAAAATAAGTATTTATGAGATTATTTGTGATAGTTTTCTTTTATTATGTATATTCTCTTTTCTTAACATTGATATAGTTTGTAGCACAAAATGCTTACTTAAATTTTGTAAAGTCAAATTTATATACTTTTATTTCCTTTTTTGGGGGTATTTTAGGCTACACCTTGCAGTGGTCAGAGCTTAGTCCTGGCAGTGCTTATATGTCGTGCTGGGGATCAAATTTAGGTCAGCTGTATGCAAATGCCTTATATGCTGTATTATATCTTTGGTCCTATGCATCTTTTATTACTGGTATGCTAACCAAAAGAAATGAATCAACTCAACATCATGAAAGTTTACTCTATTTTTTATAAAATAGTTCTGCTGTTTTAGATTTCATACATATGCCTAAAATTCATTTTGAGTTTCCTTTTACTTATGTGAGATATGGCGTTTTTAATTTATCATTTTGTATGTGCATACTCAGTTGTTCCAGCATCAGTTGTTGACAAAACTATTACTTCTCCATTGAAAAGTCTTGGATTCCTTGCTAAAAATCAAATGACTATAAATGTAAGGATTTATATCTAGTCTTTAAATTCAACTTTCGATTTCATGTCTCTCCTTATTCTATAATCATGTAATTTGATTTCTTTTTTTTTATGGTAAGTTTACAAATCAAGAAGTCTAAGTCTTTCTAATTTATTTTTTGTTTTTGAGATTGTTTTGAGCTCTTTATATCCCGTGAGATTCTATATATGTGATAATTTTTTTAATTTAGTGAAAAGTTAGAGAGAATTTTCAGAGACATTGTGTTCAAACTCTAAAAGAATTTGAAGAATAATGCCAGCTGCAGTCTTCCAATCCACAAAAGAACAGACATTTATAATTATTTTGAGCTTATGTTTTTATTTAACATGTTTTCTAATTTTCCATATGCAAATCTGGAACCTATTTTTTTGAAAACTTTGTCAGAGCAGTACTACAGGGGTTAAAGTGCATGCCTTGCATGTAGCTGAATTCTGCAATGCTGGAGAATACCACATCTTTGGGTAATTGCTGATCTAAGTAAATGAAACCAAAAGTACATGAGGATAGCCAGGAGGGTATCCTTCTGAACATCAGTTAGGAGGCCTCATAAATAAATAAAGATTATTAAATATTTTAGATGAAACTGTCTTAATTTAATTTTTAATTACCTAAGTTATTGTATAGAAATACGATTTTTGCATACTTATTCCAGTATTCCACAATCATGTAGAACTTAGTTTCAATTGATAATATTGGATTTTATTTTATTTAAAATACTTATTCTATTAGATTTTATACATATGTTTATATATATAAGTATAAATAATTCTATTTCCTCCCTTCTAATCTGAATGATGTTTGTTTCATTCTCTTTATAACTGCTTCAATTTGAGACAGTTTGTCAATGTTGAATAGCAGGGCCAAGAGTTCTTGGCTTGCCTTTTTTAATTTTAGGGACAAGCTTTCCATCTTTCATTATTAAATATACTGACTGAGGTTTTTTTGTAGATACCCTTTATCAGATTGAGAAAGTTCCCTCTAAGTATACTTTATTGAGGTTTTTTTTTTTATTTTATAGAAGACGGTGTTAACTTTTATCAGATGCTTTTTCTAGAGTAATTAAAATAAATTTTATAGACTTTGTTCTTTTTATTAGAATGACACATTACATCAAAAACTTTTACATGGTAAGCCAATCAAAATATCTTGGATAAATGACATCTGCTGATAATGATGTAAAATTCATATGATATGTTGTTGAATTATGTTAAATATTTTATATCTGGAGTCATGAGAATATTGATCTGTAATTTCCATTTCTTGTTCTAGAATAACCAGTCATGAGAATATTGATCTGTAATTTCCTTTTCTTGTTCTAGAATAACCAGTCATGAGAATATTGATCTGTAATTTCCTTTTCTTGCTCTAGAATAGCCAACCTATTACTCTGCTTTTTCTAGAGTACTCTTGAATTTTATTTGAGTAGAGTTTTTAAAGAATGCTAGTGATATTTTTAAAAAAAAAACATAGTAGAATTTACCAGTGAATCAAAGTTTGGTGTTCTCTTTGTGAGAAGGTTTTCAATTACTAATTTAAATGCACAATTACATTGCTTGCTATAACTTCATATTTTAGGTTTTTATCTGAGATTGAGATTTTTTAAATTTTTATTTTTTTCTCCAAATAATTTGTTGCCACATAACTTTTTTTTAGAATTTCCTCATAATTTTTAGCATTTTTGTTAAGTTAGCATTGCTTTACTTTAGTTCCTGATTTTACTAACATAGTCTTAATCCCTGTTCGCCAGTTTAGCTAAAGTTTTGTCTATTTTATTATCTTTCCAAAAAAGAAATTTTTTGTTTTGTGATTTTATTTCAAGGTGGATTGGATTATACCCTGAATACTTAGGGATTGCTCCTGACACTACACCCAGGAATTACCTCTGGCAGTGTTTGGGGATCATATAGGATGCCAAGAACCAAACTTGGTTTGACTGCATGCAAGGCAAATGCCCTGCCTACTATATTATTTCTTCAACCTCTGTTTTAAAGCTTTGTTTTTATTTATGGCACTGTTTTACATTTATTTATTTATTTATTTATTTATTTAGATTTGGGGGCCACCCCTGGCTATACTCAGGAGTTACTCCTGGCTCTGTGCTCAGAAATTACTCCTGACAAGCTCAAGGGATCATATGATGCTAGTGATTGAATCCAGGTTGTTCATTGTGCATTGGCTTCTCTCCATGTTTTAAAGATTTTTCTACTAATTTTCCACTTGTTATTTTATTGATTTCTACTTGAATCCTTTCTTTTCTATCTTCTCTTGATTCATTGTTATATATTTACATTTTAAGATGAATGTTTAGGTTATTAATTTGCAATCTTTCTTCTAAAAATACCATTAGTTCAGCTAAACTTTTCCTTCTAAATCTTGTGTAAGCAGCACACTGAAAGTTTTGTTTTATTTAGATTCTGTTTCCTCATTCTCAAAGTTATATCTAATTTATTTTGTGGTTTCTTTTAACTAAAAAGAAAACTGATTCTATTGGCTCTTCAGAATTACGATGTTTAATTTTTATATTTTAAAACTTCCCCAATTTATTCTGTTAACCTAATTCCTTCTATTAATCACTAATTTTATTGTGGTCAGGTCATATACATAGTATATTTTCAGGATTCATATATTTATTGAAACTTATTTCAAATCCATTTCTTTTTCAAATATAATTTCTTTATCAATGAGTATTGAAAACATATTTGCATCTACTGTAATTGCTGAATATAAAGCACTTATGCCTATCATTTATTATTGTTTACCATGTCTTGTATTTTTGTTCCTCTATTACTCCATATCTATCTTCAGTAAAATAGATGCTTTACACAGCGGTAGGACATTTGCCTTCCAAGCGGCTGACCCAGGACTGATGTTGATTTGAATCCTGGCATACCATAGGGTCTGCCGAGTCTGCCAGGAGCGATTTCTGAGCACAAAATCAAGAAGTAACCCCTGAGTACCGCCAGGTGTGGCCCCAAAACAAAAACAAACAAGCAAACAAAATAGATGCTTAATGCTTATTTTTTTTTGTTTTTTGTTTTTTGGTTTTTTTTGTTTTGTTTTTTTTGGTTTTTGGGCCGCACCCATTGATGCTCAGGAATTACTCCTGGCTATGCGCTCAGAAATCTCCCCTGGATTGGGGGACCATATGGAATGCAGGGGGATCGAACTGCGGTCCCTCCTAAGCTAGCACTTGCAGGGCCTTACCTCTAGCACCATCGCTCTGGCCCTAGCTTACTGTTTTTGTTCCATTACATTGTTTACATGTTTCAGAATTTCTTTGAACACACCCAGAAATTCTCAGGACTTATTCTTGGCTTTGCACTCAAGGATCACTCATGGTGATCTCAAGGTACAATATGAGGTTAAAGGGATTGAACTCCATTTACCTCTTCCAAGGCAAATACCTTATGTTGTGTCCCTTTTCTCCAATTAGGATATTCATAGTGTTTGTTTTGATTGCATTTATCATCAAATTTAAATATTTTGAGTCAACACAAATTTAATTTCAAAAAGCTTTGCTCCAATATAACTTCCTTCTATTCTTTTCGATTACTTTGGACAGCAGCTTTTATTTTTTCGTTATTTATATTTATGTTTATTCATTTTCTAAGAATCCCATTAAGAATTATAATACCTTACATACGCTTTTTCATCCATGAATCATCAAGTGTCCTAGCAACCTGTAACTTTAGACCAGGAAACCTTGACATCTGGTTGTTAGGACCTCTTCTAAAGGTCATACAGCTGTACTCAGACACATAGTCACAGCAGGAATCAGCCCTGAGCCTGATTCATGGCTCTTTCCACAACACGGCTGTCTTTGTGGAAAAAAGGAATAAAATTCAAATCAGTCATTTTCTACTATTAAGAAAGCTGCTAAAATGTCTAGTGGGGAAAGAGTCAAAATAAATGGCTTAAGTGAGGTTTTTCCACAGCATCTGTGGTTTCCTTGGCTTAATGATAGGAAACTCTCCTGGAGCAGCTCACTTCTCTTGGATTCTTCTTCTGTCCCCTCCTTTAACAATTCCTTATGACTGATTTTTTACAGCTCTTGGCGCCATCTTCTTTTCTCAGCCATTTTTTCCCCCCAGAAAGTAGACCTTCTCTGGACCACGAGAAGATTCTAAATCTATTTATAGCCTCAGGATTTTTTTTTAAAAATTATATTTAGTCCTGAAGTACCTGCATACTAGACATTTTTTGTTTAGCAGTCTACACTACAGGGAACTACTCCAGTTTGGCTTTGACCTTATGTACAATAATTCCAAGTCGCTGAATATGCATGATGCTTGGCCAGAACTCAGTCCTTGTAGGAACACTTGTTCTTTTGGTTTCTGGAGCTTTTCATATTCTGTCAACTCTCATAAACTTCAACAACTGACAGCTTTATAAACTCCTGGACTTCGAGAGTTCTAAAGTCATTTGTTTGTGATATGTAATAATGTAAGGGGAGTTTTCCTAGGGAGTTAGCAAAGCCAAAGATTGTTTGGGTTTCAGCTGTCTTCTTGCAAAGGGTTAATTTCTTCCTACTCTGCCATACACCGTTCCCCCCTCCCCAAAACCACTATACCCCCCCTTCATTCGCTACCTAATGAAATGAATCTTCAAAGAAAATGCTTGTCCCTTTCACTTCCATGAAGTTATTAACATTTAAACCTCCAGGGATTTGGGCCAATTTGGCCAAGACTGTGAGGTCCTAGAGGTCAGGGACAATAGGCAGTCAACAAATGTTTGCTGAGAATGAATGAATCCTTTAAACTCATTCTGTACAGAAAAACTCACGGACACATACCACTAATCAATACCATTCAACAAATGCTTCTGACTGTAGTTGTGGTCAAGATCAGTTGAAACTTCACTTTCCTTGTGAACAAATGCACTGTGTAGTGGTGTGTGATGAGATTTACAAGAAAATGTTTGGAAATGAAGACCTGTCCCTGTTCAGCTAGGCAAAATTAGGAATTCTCTTTCTCTTTCCAATATTCAATTTCTTCCAAAAATAGAAATTAAGTGGGTGGAACTCCCCCATGCTCTTTATTTATAGCACTTTAGAGGTGAATCGAGGAGGGAGTTCCTATGTCCATATATAGCCAAGAGAAGGTCCTAGCATGACCCTTACCCCATGCCTGCCTTTGGGGCTGATGGTGGGCAGAGACCTAGTTCAAACCATGTTAATTTAGAAATCAGAGGCCAGAATATCTCTTCCTGGTCTAGTTCTGTTTCTTAGGAATATTTTCTTTATATTGTATGATATAATTCAGGTTTTAGGTACCAAATGCTTTTCCCAAGATTTTACTTACTGGGTATTTTTTTCATTAAGGTCTTCTTAGTTGAATGCTTAGTAAGATTATTTTTCCCAGGAGGTATTTTTATGCAAAGGAAGGAATTTTTGATAAGAAGACTCTCGGACTTGAAGAAAATATTTTCCCACAGTCACACACAAGGAATGAACGAGTATGAGGATTTTGAAGAAAGAACACACCTGACTCTTCTTCCATTAGGTCATTTAAGGAATTGAACACATGTCAAAACTTTTTGAAGTTTTCTTCTGGTGTGAAAGAGGATAGAGTTCACAGAGCAGTGTCATTATCCCCACTGGATCTTTAGTCTCTTTGGAGTTAATAAAGTCCAGGGTTCAACAGCTCAGCATATCATGCTTCACTTGTCTTTACCCTCTAACTTCTGCTTCCATCCCATCCCCCTAAGAAGTCTGACACTCATTCTGGTTGCACAGGGCACTTGGCACTGCTGCCACTGACTCCTGTCATTCCTTGTCAACTCCAATCACCCTCATTCTATTTCCTCTCCACAGTTCATTAACAGTAGCCATCAGAAGCCTGGGTGGTTCCCTATATTCCTTGACCCTTGGCCTCAGGTATCATGTAGAAAGAGAGTGATTACTGATGAAAAAGAATGAGCAAACTTCAACTCCTCTCAGGCCCTTGTCACCTTCCGAGGAGTAGACAGTTCTCCAAAGGGTAGAAAATCCGGAGACATTTTATAAATATATATTTATATATATATTTAACTTAATTCTGCAGACTGCTGTGTTGGTGACATTTCCTTCAAACTGCAATAACTAACCTGTCACAGCCCTACAAATGCTGACAATACAGCACCATGTGGGGTTGACTTAATAAAGCTCATTTACATTCATTTTGATTCACTCAGGCGTTGAAAAACATTTCACAGGAAAATCTAGGAACCTCTCCAAGACGACATGATGTTTGCTGATACGATATGAACAGACTTAATAGGCAGCATATATGAAAACATGCATTTCTTAGGTTATTAGAAAACTCTGTACTTTATATTTCTAAAAGCATTTAAAATTTCATCCTTTGAATGCTGGACTTATAAGCTCTAAAAGTGTATCAGCATTTATAAATATTTCTATTGAGTGGGGAGACATGAACATAGCTAACCCTTTCCCTTGAGCTCTGAAGTGGAACACGTACTTAACCTCCTTGTATCTTAGTTGTTTTATATGATTAAAGGACATCATAAAACACCTGATTGCCTACCTGTATTAGTTATTATTACAATAGTGCTGCCTAACAAACATTACTGAAATAACAATGATTTTCAATTTAGTGCTCACAAGCATTCGCTTCTCCCTTGCAAGTGAGAAGGGATCTGTGGTTCTGCTGGGTTTAGGATTACATATATCTGTAGATACTGGGTGGATTAGATTTAATCTGTTCTCCATATCTTTTCAATCTTGTTACTCACAATTACTGAGACATATTCTTCTTAAGGTGGATAGCAAAAACACAATAACCTAGTCAAAACTCAGAAGCACATAGAAAGATTCTGCTTGTGTCATATTCCTTTACATACAGTGGCCAAAATAAGTCACATGGCAAATCCAAAGACAATGGGCATGATGCAATAGACAACCACTCTCTTTTGGAAACTAAGTTCAAAAGAAGAAACAATTAAAGAAATGGGAATTCCTAATATCCCATCTCAGAGGACCTTTTATATAAAGAGGATGATTCTTTGAGAGCTCTGGAAATGGCAGCGTTAGACTGACGTCTATTTTTGTGAGTGAGTGGAGGTTAGGGCTACATCCTTTGTGGCTAAGGGCTTATTTCTAACCCTGCAATCATGAATATCCTGACAATGCTCTGACTGCATTTGTTGGTCCAGACATCAAACACAAGCTAGCCATTTGCAAGGCAAGCATCCTACCTGCTGTACTATTTCTTTGGCCCTGGTATGAAGTGTTATGAGACAATCCTGCAAAAGGGATACTTTCTCAGAATGCAATTCTTTGGTTACTTGATAACTGAATCGGAACTGCCACCTTTTCCCTCATTCTGTCATCTTATTTTAGTCCTTTACTCCTTATCTGTAATGTCACGTCAGCATTAAGGAGTCTATCAAGAAATGAGCCTACTGTCCTTTATTTTCTCTGCTTCTTAGTTTCAAGCTTTTCTGATAGTCATCCTCTCCTAAAATCTAGTTCCTACTCAACATTTTTGAACTCAATTTTTGCTCTAAAGAATCCTAAATACCTTGGTGAAGTCATGTTCCAACATGTGCCCCCATCTCAGGTTGGAATCCCTAGGTACAGAAGTGGAAACAAGGATTCTAGTCCAATTAATGGACAGAAAAAGTGTCATCAAGAATGATTGAAAGAAGCCAGGAAGCATAGATGAAGAAGACGTAGAGTTGTGACTTCAGTAAAGGTTTAATTGCATAGGGAGTCCTGGAGCATGAATTACACTAAAGGGGTTATTTCATACAAGGGCAGGATGATTAGGTATCAATTCCCTGGAGATCAAGATTGGCTACAGGCCAACCCTGTCAAAAAAAAGCACAGGAAATTCTGTGGAGGAAGATCCTGGTGTAAACCATTGTAGATGTCTGACTAAGTTAGTTTTGCACATGTCTGAAAGGAAGTTTCTTGTACAGAAGGGGAATACACCAGAAAGGAATATGCAGAAAAATTTCTGGAGTCCACCTGAGACTAATAAAAATTTATGCTATCTCTACCCATTTTCTGTACTTTTGTTGTTTTGTTCTATTTTCCAGGAAATATACCTGAGCTGAGATTCAACTCCAGTGAATTTTAAAATCTCTGCTCTTTTATTTAGCACACAAGATCTTTATTGCACTCACATTATTCCTTTCTATATATCTTTTCCTTTTTGTTAATTTTTCTTACTTAATTTTGCTTCAGACTTCTATTAGTTTTTCTCCTCAGTTAAGTTTTGTAGTTTTTTCACTTTTTCTATTTGTCTTCTTCCCTTCAGTTCAGGGTTATTGCTTTTTAATCCCAAACTCATCTTGATTTCCCTGCTTGCTCTGTGTGGCATTAAAACCTTGTGTCCTTGTAAGTTGCTCTTTTATGAAGCTTTATCAGTAGAGGACTCTGGAGGGAGGGACTTCTTATCCTGGATCCAATACATAATCCATCATGGTTACTCCTGTGATATTCAGAACAACTGACAGCAGTTACTACTAGTTGTCTTCTTTGAAGACACTTCTGTGAGCTACATGAGTTTTCCAGCTACCCTTCAGATGATGACTTCAGCAGCAATCACCATGAACCTAGTTCTGAATAACATCATCAACTTTCCAGTGAGCAGTTTCTTGCTGACCAGGCTAGTCCACCCTGGAACTCTGATTAAGATTTTCTTTGTAGCCACTCCTGACTACAAATTCAGCACAATATTTGAGAAGGGACTCTTTTTTTCACAAGTAGATACTTAATTTCCTTTGAAGTCTAAACACAAATAGGGGGCATTAAATAGAATGACTGCACTTTACTCAAATTGTTTAGAGAATTGGGGGAGGGCAATGGTTTATCAATCAATATTATTTCCTGGCTATCAAAATAGGACTCTTGCCTATTAGTCAAAGTAGAGGTCTATATAAATTAAGTAATATGTGAAACTTTAACTAAAGTTGACTTATAGTGTGCTCAATTTATCTATAGATCTACCATCTGGGTTGTTCTTCAGATCTTAAATGTGTAACTGGATTTGCAATACATGTACTTGGGAAGTTGAAGAATCCCTCATGTTGATTTTGGGATGAGAGCCATTGCGGTTGGAAGGGCTAAATAAAAACCTGTATAAATTCTTGTTCATCTCAAAGTAATAAATCAGAAGTAATGGTGCATCTCTGTAGAAATTTCAGAGGTTTATGGCATCATCTGACATTGCAAAAAGTATGAGTGGTGAAATCTATTATATTACTATTTATCTCACCTGTTTGGACCATAAGGAAACGTTGGCTGGATATTGGAGAATATCATGGACTGTCATAAACAGAATCAGGTGGTGAATCCAAGTGCAGCTGTTGTCTCTTTATTGGAGCAAATGAATAACATTCCTATCATTTGGATTTTTTTCCTCTCCCTTATCAATCTGAAAAAACCTCCAGTAGTAGTAGTTTGTTTTTTCAAGATTTAGAAAGGTATCTTAATAGTATTGTCTCAGGGATACCTCAGCTCTCCTGATCTCTGCCTTAATATAGTTTTCAGAGATCTTGATGATCTATACTAGATGTCTTGCAGGACATCATACTGTCCCCTTTCATAGCTTGCATCATGCTGACTAAAATAAGAAAAACATTTTTGATCTCCCTTAATCAAATATCATATATGTACATGAGAGATTGGTTTAGCAGAACTCCTTGGGATAGCTACTTTTCAAGTCTTGCTCCTATCTCATTGACCAGATTCACACTTACCAGTTCCTTGATTGAAATTTAATTTTGTCTGTTCCTCTGAGCCTATAAATCCGATCTATCTATCTTGATTCTTCAAATGGGATATGTTTAGATCCCTACCAAACCTTAACTACTGGGGATTTGAATACAATCCCATGGTAGATTTTATTTTTGTGGCTTCCTTAGCTTGTGCCTTCTTTGTACCTTGGCTTGAACTTACTTTAGAAGATTTTCATCTTCCTAATTGTTGATGATTCCTTATTATAGTTAATAATAATTTATGGTAAGGATATCTTGGTCAAATTACTATATGTTTTATCATTATGCTACTATATATACTTTTAATATTTTCTTTTATGTTTCCTTGGATTTAATTTTTATCTCTTTTAAAAATATCTTTATCTAAACACCTTGATTGCAAATATGATTGTAGTTGGGTTTCAGTCATATAAAGAACACCCACCTTCACCAGTGCAACATTCCCATCACCATTGTCCCAAATCTCCCTCCTCCCACCCACCAGCCTTTGAGACAGGCTTTCTACTTCCGTTTTCATTCACACTGTTATGATAGTTGTCAGTGTAATTATTTCTCTAACTGCACTCACCACTCTTTGTGGTGAGCTTCATATTGTGAGCTGGACCTTCCAGGCCTCATCTGTTCTGTCTCTGAGAATTATTGCAAAAATGTCTTTTATTTTTCTTAAAACCCAGAGATGAGTGAGACTATTCTGTGTCTATCTCTCTCCATCTGACTTATTTCACTCAGCATAATAGATTCCATGTACATCCATGTATAGGAAAATTTCATGACTTCATCTCTACTGATGGCTGCATAATATTCTATTGTGTATAAGTAACACAATTTCTTTAGTCATTCATCTGTTAAAGGGCATCTTGGCTGTTTACAGAGTCTTGCTATGGTAAATAGTGTTGCAATGAATATAGATATGAGGAAGGAATTTTCATATTGTATTTTTGTGTTCCTAGGGTATATCCCTTGGAGTGGTATAGCTGGATCACATGGGAGATGTCCAGTTTTTTTGAGGAATCTCCATATTGTCTCCATAAAGGTTGGACAAGACAGCATTCCCACCAGCAGTGGATAAGAGTTCCTTTCTCTCCACATCCCCACCAGCACTGCTTGTTCTCATTCTTTGTGATGTGCGCCAATCTCTGTGGCATGAGATGGTACCTCATAGTTGTTTTGATTTGCCTTTCCCTGATGATTAGTGATGTGGAGCATTTTTTCATGTGCCTTTTGGCCATTTGTATTTCTTCTTTGACAAAGTATTCATTTCTTCTCCCATTTTTTGATGGGATTAGATGTATTTTTCTTGTAAAGTTCTGTCAGTGCTTTGTATATTTTGGATATTAGCCCCTTATCTGATGGTTATTGGGTGAATAGTTTCTCCCACTCAATGGGTGGTGGCTCTTGTATTCTGGCCACTATTTCCTTTGAGGTGTAGAAGCTTCTCAGCTTAATATATCCCCATCTGTTTATCTGTGCTTCCACTTGTTTGGAGAGTGCAGTTTCCTCCTTGAAGATGCCTTTAGTCTCAATGTCATGGAGTGTTTTACCTACGTGTGTTCTCTATACCTTATGGTCTCAGATCTGATATCAAGGTCTTTAATCCATTTGGATCTTACCTTCATACATTGTGTTAGCTGGGGGTCTGAGTACGCTCTTTTGCATGTAGCTAACCAGTTCTGCCAACACCACTTGCTGAAGAGGCTTTCCCTGCTCCACTTAGGATTTCTTGCCCCTTTATCAAAAATTAAGTGATTGTATGTCTGGGGAACATTTCATGAATAATTTCATTTTTCATCTTTTCATGAATAATGTTCATTCATCTTTTAAAGGTCTTATTTTGAATTTTACCTAGTTTTAAATGTTCTAAACATTTTTCATAAAATTCTATATCTTTGTACTGGAAATTTATATCATAAATTCTGACATGATTCATAAGTATTTATTTAGTTTTAAATAAATATTTTCATAATAATGTCTATTTTAGCTTAATAATGATTTATTATTGTTACTAATAATTATATATTAGTATCTTATTTTTTTTAGACATAAATGTTTTTAAAAATTGTTTTGTTATCAATACCAAAGTTAATTGCATTCTTGAATAATTGCTAAGATACTCACTTATTTTTCTGAATATTGAGTTTTGTTTATTGTTCAGAGTACTCAGATTTATATATTGCCTATGTTATTTCAAAATATTACAAATTCTTTAAAGTTTGTTGTTTATATTTATTTATATATTTATTATATACTGATCTATAAATATATAGTATTTATTTATTATGTTATACATAATACATATTTATTATATTGCTTATAATCTTTTTGTCTATTTCTCCTTTCACTTCTGTTTGACATTTGATCTGTTTTATGAAGAGATTGAAATCCTCAATGAAAATTGTTTATTAGTTTCATTTTTCCTTTCATTTGTGTTAGTAGTTGTACTTAGAATTTTGAAACTATATTATCAGCATTTATATTTTAAAAAAAGTGCTGGGATATTTTTTGCTTTATAATGTGTTAATCATCATTTCCAATACTCCTGATTAACACGATTTATATTTAAATTCTGTTTTATACAGTACTTACTAAACCAAATATTTTTTAATTATTATTTTTACTATTTTTAGTATTTTTGCTTGTCAGTCAGCTATGCTCATGTTTTACTCCTAGATTTGTGGTCAGAAGTCAACTTTTTGGAAATTTTCTAATGTTATTGGTCCAAGAACATTTATTATTTCAAAAAATAAATGGACAAATCAGTAAGTATCAGAACTTGTTTAATATTTCTGTTTCCTTTCCTAGTTTCAGTTTGGAATTTTTAAATTTAATTATATAAATTTATTTTTATTATACTCTATACTCTTATATCAAATGTACAACAGTAGGATAAATAAATAAATGTAATCCTTATATTTTTCGAAACCTACTTTTGATGAAAATTTGTTTTCCCCATTTTATTTTTTTGGTTAAAGATAATGCCTGCATAAACATTCTCTTTATATCTCCAAGTAAATGTGCCTGAGAATTTTCCAAAGCTATTTGCCTAGCAGTATAATTATTAGGACAGAAATTATTGAATGCAATATATTTTCTTTTGGCATTCAATATATTTTTCCAAAGCTTTATACCAGCAACTTTGATGCTACAGTAGTAAATATGCACTTCTATGGCTCCTCATACTCTGGCATTACTTTGCCAAGTCTTCACAACACTTGGCATTATCAGAATTTTAAATTTGGTTCATATCACCATTATTGATACTACTTTAAAGTCCGTTTCTTGACTTATAACAATGTCTTCCTTTTAGGAAATTTCTTTAGTCAGGTCTTTTGACTCTAATTCCTTTTTGAGATGTATTCAAAATGAAAATCATTCTATGTATCTAAACTTCTATTAATGAAAATCTATTTTCATACATAATACTCTATGTACCTATAAAATATATTTACATTTCTACTTTCTTCTTTATAATAATTTCCTTTGTATCTGTAAGGGCACCTATTATTTCTATCTGAATTATTTATCTGATCTAACCACTTTACTTCAGACACTATTACTCTCTTTATCTTTCTTGTATAAGGAAATTTCTTTAGTCAGGTCTTTTAACTCTACTTCCTTTTTTTGAGATGTATTCATAATGAAAATCATTCTATATATCTAAACCTTTATTAATGAAAATCTATTTTCATACATAATACTCTATGTACTTATAAAATATATTTACATTTCTACTTTCTTCTTTATAATAATTTTCTTTGTATCTTTAAGGGCGCCTATCATTTCTATCTGAATTATTTGTCTGATCTAACCATTTTACTTCAGACACTATTACTCACTTTGTCTTTCTTGTATAATATATTCAAGTGTCTTGGCCAATAGATTCAGACTTATTTGAAGATGAGCTAGAGGCCTTTGTCTGCCTAATTAAGTTTGAGGAGAATGTGGGGGATGAACCACAAGAGGAAGGGATTTTTTAATTTTAAATAAATGTTATTAGGAATACAATGAATTGTCACATAAATTGTCACATAAAATTTCCCCTTTTACCAGTTGAACCACCCTTTACTCCCCCTTCTTTATGGTAAACACAATTTTATACTATTCTAAAACGTTTTATTTTTTTTTTTTGGAGGGGGCCAGACTAGTTTGATGCTCAGGGGTTACCCCTGGCTATGCGCTCGGAAATTGCTCCTGATTTGGGGGACCATATGGGACACCAGGGGATAGAACCGCAGTCTGTCCTAGGCTAGCGACGTGCAAGGCAAACCCTTTACTACCGCTACCACTCCGGCCCCTAAAACTTTATTTTTATTTTATTAAATTCATTAAAAATGTTTTTATATACCACACCTAGGTGAAATTAATTTAAAAAATATTTTCTGCAAGCATGATTTCAGAATACAATAATAAAACTTAAAAATATATCTATCAAGAAGAGGCTGGGAGTGGCCCGAGTGATGACGCAGCACTAGGATGTTTGCCTTGCAAGTGGTTGACCTAGGACGAACTATGCTTTAAAATCCCTTGGCATCCCATATGGTCCCCTGAACCAGGAACGATTTCTGTGCGCATAGCCAGGAGTAACCCTTGAACGTCACCAGGTGTGACCCATAAACAACAACAACAAAGAAGAGGCTGGGAAGGTTGGCGGGAATAATCTGGAAATATTGATGGACACTGGAGTTGGGGTTTATGTTAAAACATAATCCTGAAACTAACTATAAAGAAATATGTAAACCCTGATGCTTAAATTTATAATAAAATATTTTTATAAAACAGTATATATCTTTCTCTAACCTATTTCACAAATAAAAATACCTTCTACATATATCCAAGTTAATGTAAATTGCAGAATTTAATTTTTTTAAATACCAAGTGGCATTATAAAAGTCTGATTAATGACATTGTGGAAATATATGCACCACACTTTTCGCTAGTAATCTGTCAATGGTTACTTAAATTATTTCCACTCTAAGTTATTGTAATTGATGATTACTATAACAAATATTCTGGAAGTACACAGAATTAATGCTTAATATCTTGGATTATCCCACACTTTTATGGAGTTACTTTTCTGGGGAGTATTTTGCCTTTTAATCCTTAGACTAAGGCATGCTTCAGTGGAACTTCAATGACCAAGGAAAACAACTCAATATGTACCTATTTTGTCATTCCTCCCCCTTAACACCATGCACTTATTAATCTGCTAGTAGAGGAGGGTGGTGTGGGGATGGAGTTCAGCACACATTGTTTAAACAAACTTTCTGTTAATTCTTCAGGTTTATGTTGTGATAGTCTGACCTAGTGATCTGCCTTGACAAGAACTATATTTATTAATGTAACTTGGTAGCTCCTTGTTCCTATTTAATGAATGTAATACATTTTAAATGATTAATTTTAGTTTATTTTATCTTTAATTTTTTCTCCTTTTTTCTATATTTTCATTAATTTTTACTTTTTTATTCCTTTTTTGTTCATTTGTTTTAGTTGGTAGATTTTTCCTGTGGGTTAACTAAAATGCAGTGTAGTCATATCCATTGGTGTCCATCAGCCTGATCTCTGGAGCCCTTAGATAGCTACAAATATTCTCTCTTCAATTCTTAAATTTGCCAGAAGGAAACCCTTAAACATTCTATACAGGGTACAGAAACTTTCTGTCAACTCTCTTAGAGTCTGAGAACTGAGTTTCAATTTTCTGTGTTCAGTTTAACCAATATTCAGTAATTAGTTTGCTACTATTGTCAAAAATTTCTGTTATCCCTAATATCAGACTCTGTCAGGTTCAACTTTACATTTAACAGTGGTTAGATAAATAAATTTGACAAAAGGAAAAACAGTGGTTTTAAGTGTTTGCCTGTATCTAGAAGGCATGCTTAATCACAGATGTCTAAGACCAATCCCAAAGTTTCTAATTCATTAAAAGGCAACCTGAGTTTTTTTTCTAACAAGATCCCAGATGTTGATGATGCTACAGATCTCAGGCCGCGATTTAAAAACCAATACTCTGAAGTATGTATTTTCATTGTTACAAAGAAGGTACTATTAGGCTCCATGGGTGGATGAAGGAGTTTCCATGAGTAGAAGGCATTTGTGATTCTGATTCTAACCAACACTTATATCGCTGACCCTTGAAGAATGTGGTGACTGACCCTAAAGCAGGATATCTCCATATAGCTTTTGACTTCTCAAAGATGAAGTAAATAGTAAAAGTTTTCTGTTGACTGGAAACCTTGTTTCCAATAACTGACTATTAACACATATTGCATATATTATATAACATATACATGTTGCATAATTGAACTAAATAAAGCATACTTTGGACTTAAAGATACACATCAACTTATTCAAACAATTAAGTTACAGGGAATGATGATGGGAAAGAGTACTGAGGTCCTTGGTGAGAAAGAAGGGTCTACTTACTGGTAATGAATATGGTGTTGGAATGATGTGGGAGAAACCAATATTGATAGTGTTATAAACAATAGAATATCTATTAAAATAAATGAATAATTTTTAAAAGAAAAATGGGGCTGGAGTTATATTACAGTGATTAGGCCACTTGCCTTGCCTATGACCAACCAGGGTTCCATCTCTGTCATCTCATTTAATCCTCTGAACTTCCCAGGAGTGATCCCTGAACATTGCCAGGTGTGACTCAAAAGCAAACAAAAATTCAGTGGTTGAGAAAATCATTAGGAAACTATGTTTACAGCATTGAAAATAGGTTGAAAATAGGTAGAGTATATGTTCAGGCCAGTTCTTAATCCCAATCATTTGGAGTCTTTGTTGTTCTTGATCCTCACTGTTTCAGGGCTATACTATAAATTGACTTGGCTATCAGTGCTCCATTTTCTGCTACCATTATATAACTTGACTTTCTTTTGTTTAGTATTTAATATTTTGTTAACCCATTTACTCTCCTTCTATGTCAAAAATTATTAAATGTTTTGTTAGCTGTGATCTTTTATCTATGTGTGAGAGAGTTGTTGCTAACTTTTTTCTTTTCCTTTTATTGATTTGCTTATCTCTAAGTATCATTAGTTAGAATCAAACAGAATGAAATGTATGTATTCAACTACCCTCCCTTTACCTTATGTTTAAGCTACCACCATCTCTTACCTGACAATAAATCTCTTAGAGTGATGAATGAATGAACTCTGGCATTTGTAAAGAATGCAGAATCATGAGGGATGAAACTTGATCCCTCGAATACTCATTGAAATGCATGCCCATCTTGTTGTTCATATAACACTTCTTAAAGTTTCAGACATACATGCTGAATTATCGCTTTAAGCAACTTTCAGGGTTTAATTAAAATACAAGGTCTGACTGGTGGGACTTGAGATGAAATTCAACTCAGAGACTAGCTGAAAGGTGGCTTTGAATTAAGGGAATGAAGCAATTCCCAAAGAAGTAACATATAAGGTCACAGAGAAACTTGTTTCAGAAAAGAAATAATTTTTTTAAAAAGTCAATATGTGGCATCATAGTTATTTGTGTATGGATGTATGCCATTTAAAAATTCAGAAGATTTTATATCAAGTCTCTGGGCATATCTTCCCTTTAAGTTTATTTTTGTTATTTTGCCGACTATATACCAGAAAAAAATTGCTTCACATTCCAGAATAATATATGGAACCCAGGACTTAATAAACCAAAGAACAACTAAGAACTTGTGTGCTGGTGAACCTTGAATATTTCAACCCATTATCTGTAAATTGAGTAATTTAATTTGCATTAAAGCAATTCACTGTTGAAACTGACAAATGGGCAATCCTTTTATAATATGAAAATAACAGTTAAAACTCTAGGGCACAGAATGTACAAAAATAATAATCAGCCTTCCCATCGCCTCACTCCACCCTCACATAAAATGTTGCTCGAATGTTTTTTATTTTCATGATGAACTCTTCCAACTCGCATTGATTCGGAGGGGAAATGCCTTTCCCCCTCCACTCCTGGTGGAGATCAATCTGGGACAGCAAACCACTTGGTGGAAATTGGACCACTTGAGTTGAACACTGAAGAGGTGGGGCTAACAAACTGCTATTGACTGGATTTTGGTTTTTCCATCAAAATCTCTTTCTGAAGAATGCTTATCATCCGTGCCAACATGCACTGAGCCCAGCTCTCTCAGAAACCCTCTTATGGGCTTTTTCTTTGTTTTCTTTCTGATGAAGGCAGTGGCCTGGGGATACTAAGTGGTTTTATTGTGGCTGCCGTTTTTTTATTCTTTGAGATATTTTAGCCAGGCCTTGGAGTTGCCTTTCCCATTTTCCTCCCTTCTCTACTCACCCTTCATGCACCTCCCAACACCTCAAAAAAAACCAAGGGAAATTGACAAGCAGCAGGACAGGGGAAATTGAGCTATATTATTTCTCCTTCGGGAACCTCACTTTGCTGCCTTTATCTGAAAGCTATCATTTTCTACATCTCTTGGCAAGAGTTCTCATCGACCAGTGACCCCTAAATGCCTATGCTAATCAATAGTGCCGGTATCTTATTGACATACCCATTGACAGCTCTCACTGAGCACGGGAATTAGGAGTGGCAGCCAATTGCAATCCATCCAACCTTCTTGAGAGGCAGAGAAGGCCTGCGTTGATATTGACACTGTAAATGGAGACGGTTTACTTAGCGCTCAGGAAAGATGCATTTGTTAAGGAGACCAATAGATCTCATTACTATTTAAGGGCAGAGGCTTTCCTGGCAACCCACGGGACTTGCTTCTATCAAGCCTTCCCACTAAAAGAGCATGGCGAAATAAACCTTGGCTGATTGGCCCTGCCCCTTCTGCCCCTAAAGAGCTCCATCAAGCAGAAAGAAATTTTAGAATTCATCTGGTCCTAATTTCTGTTCATTGTAAGGAATTCCATACCGAGAGCCCTTGAGTGTGGCTAGCCTGTATTTATTGCTTTGCTAGCTTTCAGTACATAGACTGATCTCAAGAAATATTCCACATTGTTTCTTTGGGAGGTGAACTAGTCAGAGAGGTCTTCCTTCTCTAGAGCTAAAATCTGTCAGCCTGCAGTTTGTACTTCTTGCTGTTAGATTGACTTTCTGAAGTCCTAGACAAATGGTTGAGATTTATAGCTCGGCACTGAGTGCTCCCTACACTTTATCTGCCAATAAATTCGCAAGGAAGCATCTTCCCTACTCTTCAGTCTCCTGCATCCATCTGGTTCTATACCTCCTTTGCAGGTAGGAAAATGAAAACTTAGAGAATAAAACTCATATATATATATATATATATATATATATATATATATATATATATTCAGGCAAATAAACTTTAACTGTGTCTGAATCTCTCCTTTCTGTCTCTATTGTGTTATCCTGTTCCTACCTGGCTTGAATTTTCTAGTGAATTTCTCTGTGTCACATACTATTTCTATATTGCAACTATTATAGTTCTTAAATTTAGTTATTTCATTTTTCTTTTTGAATAACCCCTTGATCACCATTTTCTAATTTTATCAGCACAAACCTTCAACTCTTCCATCTCCCTGTGTGTAGTACTGCCCCTCGATGATTCAAACAATGTCTAAACTCTTCCTGTTCCCTCACACTTTTAAGTCTTGGGCCACAGGAGATGAGTATGCTCCATTATTTCATTTGTGAATATGCTGGAAACAACAGTAAAGGAGAGGTGAGGGGTAAAGCAATAGGATAGGGGCCAAAGAACATGTCTTGTGACCAGAATGATAGTACAGCAAGGAGGGAATATCCCAATGGTCTTCCACAAACCACCAGAAATGATCCCTGATGGCAGACCCTGGAGTAACCCTTGAGCATTGCCAGGTGTGGCCCAAATATACAACAATAAAAAAGAACATGTCTTACATCTCATGCCCAACCCTGGTTTTATCTCCAGCACTGCATGGTACCCAAACCATTCTCAGATATATTCATATATTGCAATACTCTATTTTTATCTAAAAAAAGGTTTCCTCAACTTTCTCTTTCTTTTACACCCATCCCTTTGACATGTAAAAGTCCATCTAGACTATATTAGCTTTGTAGGTACTTTGTCTTTCACTTGTCTCTCTTCCTCCCAGTTAAATTTGAACTGGTAAATAAAGAAAGGTCTCAGTTTGGCAGGTCCAATGACCATGAAGCAAGAAGTCACCAGATTATATACATTTCTCCCTCATGACCGGTTTATTTATTTACTTTTGTTGTGTTTTTTTGGGGGGGGTCACACCCGGCAGTGCTCAGGGCTTACTCCTGGCTCTATGTTAAGAAATTGCTCCTGATAGATACTGGGGACAATATGGGATGCCGGGACTTGAACCAAAGATCTTCTGCATGAAAGGCAAATGCCTTACCTCCATGCTATCTCTCCAGAACCTGTCTTGGTTTATTAATTTGCATGGTGACCCTGCTTTAGAGCCATTAATTCATCAAGGGTTCAAAATATGACATGTAGGACATTTTCACAATTTTGGAGTCCCTAAATCTGTACTTCTGGATATGATCCTAATGACATCCAACAACAGCTAGGATGGCCTTAATAGTCCCCAATACCAAAGAGTCAAATCACCAATATAGCTTTGGATTATGGCCATGTATGACCCAGTCAGGAGGTACAAAAGTTGATGGAAATGATTCTTGGGCTGCCTAAAGGCCATTTGGTCACTCCTCTGCCCCCCAAAGAAAGGTTACAGGAGAGACAGAAAGCTATCTCCTAGAAACCAAAAACATTTGCAGCTTTTTTTGATGGGATAAATACTCTAGAGCAAAAGCATAGTTAGTTCTGTTAATGTCTATGCCAAATTCTAGACATAAAGGCAAGATTTTTATGTCAGAGATAGACTATTATCCAGTTAGGTTGGGTGCAGGGAGACTGTAGTGAGTATTAGGGTGCTTCCCTCTATGATCTCTGTCAGGATAGGCTGGGGACTGGCAGGAACAGAGCAGAGTAGAGCCCAGATACTTAGCTAGAAATTTAATATGACCCCTTTTCTTGATTACCAGGTCTTTTTTTAGTTCTGTGCAGAATAGAAAAGCCCCAGACAGCTATTAGCTATACCAGATAGCTATAGCTCTCTAGAAGAAGACCATACAGAATCCTGACTACCCAAGGGATTGTGAATAGAATTGCCAACACGTCTATCTTTGGACACAGTAGAAGTGGTGGCTTTTATGAATCCCACAGGGACAATTGAGAGGCAATGAGTTGTACCAGAAATAATGAGTAGAAGTGGCAGAGAAGCAGATTTTGAGGGGGAAATTATTCCCAGGTGACAATGTAGTGGAAGCTATGAATGGGGTACAGAGGCGCCAGTTTCAAAATTAGTGAATCAGGGTTTTCACACTGGTTCTGAATATGTCGATAATTGGCATATTATGTTTTAATTTAACAGTAACTGTAGGTGATTTTATTTTATATTAGAATTGAATAAGAGCAAAGCTAATGATATTCACTGCTTTAGATTACCATCACCAGTTACTGTCAAAGCCATTCTGGAATCCAACTTGTCTTCCCGCCCTTCAACCTCTAACTTTACCCAATCTGATTTTGACACAACCTTATAGTAAGGCTATAAGCTACCAATTTCCATTACCCATTGCATTCAGAATAAAGTCAAAGTTATCCATTATGTCACTCACAATTCAGCTTGGTCTGGCCGAACTTCACGGCCATGTGACTCAGACACGCTATAATTAAGTCACATTAAACTGGTTGTTTGGCCCTGAATATGCCAACTACTCCCATGATTTTGTTCATTTTTCTTCCTGCTATTTTCTCTTCTTAACAAGCTCTTCTCCTTGCTTCATTTTCTTTTGACTTAAATTCTTATTTATAAGCTAAAACAGTATTTTCTGATTCCTCTCAACAAATTAAACTAAGCCTTTTTGTTTCTACCTTATTATCCATATCCTAACATATTTAATTTACCTGGCTGGAAATTGTGGTTGTTTCTGTATATTTTTCATAAATTACTGAAAAAAATACTGTAAACCATAGGTAATTTTATATCTAGAGTGCCAACAAAGTATTAGAAAAACAGTAGGTATCCATTATTAGGAATTAATGGTAGATATCAATGCTAGTTATAGTCAATCAGAATCCTGCATCTCTGATGGTGGAAGATTCTCTACCTTGAGGGCATGCACAACAATGGCCCACTGTTCCTCTCTTGAAAGCTTAAAGGATGTGAGCAGAAATGGCAAGCATTGCTTCCAGACCTGTCTGAAATAATTTCCTTCATATGAATCTTTTATCTTTTCCTATAATGAACACAGAAAGATCCAAGGATCTGGAAATCCTGGTTCTGAATAGAAACATACAACTTTGAGAGGGAAATGGAAACACTGGGAAGCAAAAGTCTCCATATGATAGAAGACCACTCATGAATGGTGTTGGCCTTTGCGGAGGCATGTGAAGGGAATAATTCCTCTTGGGTGAAATCCAGAAGAGGTGATGTGTATTCAAGCAAGGTTGCTTTTAATGCTAGGTGATTTTCCTGTTGCTGCTATGGGTGAGTGACACTGTGAGATGCTGGAAGGCACAGGTAGATATGGGAGAGAGATATACCTTAAGTTCAATAATATTTCTTTACTCAGTGGAAGGACAATACTAGTCTTTTCCAAGGTGAATGTATCCTCTTTTTCAATTTTAGTTTTAGAGATATGAAAAATTTTGAAATTTTGACTTTCTTCTCCACATGAGTGTCTTAAATCTCGAGGCATCTTGAGTTTTACAAAGACCATCTAAAATGAAACCTCAAATAGGGTTGTGATGTGTCACTATTGTCTGTGTTTGAGAGTCTGAGCTCTTTTTTTTTGTTTGTTTTTGTTGTTTTTGGTTTCTTTTTTCAGCCACACCCATTTGATGCTTAGGAGTTACTCCTGACTAAGTGCTCAGAAATTGCCCCTGGCTTGGGGGGACCATATGGGACACCGGGGGATCCAACCATGGTCCTTCCTTGGCTAGCGCTTGCAAGGCAGACACCTTACCTCTAGCGCCACCTCACTGGCCCCGAGAGCCTGAGCTCTTTAACTGTCTTTCTAGGTTTCATTTCTGCTGCGTAACTTCACTTATTTAAATTATTTCAAATATGATCTGAGGACAGCAGTAGTTTTTATTTTACATATATAAAGCAAAAACTTACAAAATTAAGAGATTATAAAGTTAAGCATATTTTTGTACTGGAGTTACTTAGATTTTTTAAACAATTTAATTATCATTGTTTCTACAGGGATACATAGGATTGGTCTGGTGTGAGTACAGAATAGTCTGAATATTTTTAGTCCTTGTTCTCTGTAACAAATATTTAAGCTTGAGATTGAACTTGATTTGGAATTTGACTTAAATGCTCTTGAGCCTATGTGTTCATCCAACCCCCAAAGTCATGTGTCCATGGGGGGTTCCATCAAACTATCAGACCCGCTATACATGTATATATATATATATGTATATGTATATACATACATACATATATATAAAATATAGTTGAGGCATTATATTCTCCCTTTATCTTACTTGATTCTATGTTTGAGAAGTTTTGGATACAACTATAGAACCTTCCATTGGTCCATTTACATATTATTTAATTACATTCTGTTTCTTGTTCCAGCTTATCAAGGTCATTTTAATATTGGATCTGTCATCTAAATATACTCATTATCTATATAGTATTCCCATGGCTTGAGAAATCTGTTAAGTTTCTCATTTATCTCTTTGTTTAAATCATTAAAAAAAAGTATTAAGGTAGACAGAACTGAGAATGAAATTTTAACTTTTACCTTTATAAAATTTAAGATGCTGTATTAAATATGCTGTCTTAAATTTCTACCCAATAATGAATAAGGTCACTCTGAATTATTATTCTCCTCTACATAGTCTAATATGTACATATCCTATATATATCTAATATTATCTTCTGTGGTCAGACTCAACCCCAGAAGTAAGAACTCTATCTGATGATGATGGCTGCCAGGGTACAAACTGCCACAGAGATCTTGACCTTTCCAGGAGAAAACCACTGTGTAGAAGAGCTATGTAGATAGAGGTCTATCTTTCAAGGGTGAAAAAATCAATGAAAACTATAATAATTGTAACTTATAATTCACATCAGCCTAAGTATATCTTCTAATGGAAGATATAAATTATTTTATTATTTAACTTTGGGTTCCATTGCTCAATAAATGATAGAATTTACCCCTTGCCATAAACACTTATATTCATTATTTAATATCTGATTATTCTGATTTTTACTCATTTTGTACATACTACTCTACTTTTAATATATATTCATTTAAGTTCTTTTGTATTTTGCCTAAAGCATACCTAGAATCTGTGTCCTTCATGTTACCATGTCATTCTCTGACTTTCCAGCTACCCCTAGTTCAAGAACTAATATTCACCCACATGTGTGAATGTGTGAGTGGGGATTGGAAAATGAAATAAAACACATGGAAAGGAATATTGAACTTTTAATGCATTATAATTACCCAATGATCCTACCATGCCCGAGATGGGTCCTGGTGGAATTTATTGCCTTATTAACAGTGGTTTTCCCATTGCATTACTTAATGAATAATGTCTGAGCTAATAACCCACCAACAAATAAAAGCAAAACAATAAAACCCAAGAACAACAAAATAACGCCCTTCACTGTAATTATTATTTTCCCTAATGTGATTTTTAAAATATAAATGTGAATGCCTCTTTGTAAAGCCCTTTTATAACTACTTGTTTAAATAATAGGCCCTATTAAATTTCCATCAATAGTAGCATGCCATATGTTAGTGTTTTATTGATATCTTCTCACTGTATAGACTTGGGTTTTGGGTATATTTTATAGGGTCCTGCAGGTGGTACCACCTCCCCTCTTTGCCTGCCCTCCCCTTCTTACCCACCCTTCCCTTCATTGCCCCCATCCTGGCCCCCTACCTGGAATTGATGGCATTTAGAGAAGCAGGAAGAGGGCCTCAGCTGTGCAAACACAGTGCTTCTGTTTATTTTGGTAGCCTACGAAATATTTGTTGAGAGTTATTCGAGCAGAAAGGCTGAATGGAGATCATTGCAATGTGTCAAATTAAGGAGTGCTTAATGCCTGCCTAATCTCTTGGTAATTACTGTTGTGGCAGCGGAAGGCTTCAGAGCCTGGTAAGAAAGCTAATGATAGTGAGAGACACGAGGCTACCCGGGCATCCGTGGCATCGCTGCTCAGAACAATTAGAGGCCCTGCTTCAGTGGGAGAAATGGAGCGGCTGTCACTTAGGAGAGACAGGATTGGCCTTTGGAGGGGAGGGGTCAGACAGGAGTGTCAACCTGGGTCAGTGGACAGGGGACTCCTTCAGTTGGGTGTTACTTTCCTAATGGTGTTCTAAAATGTGACAGCCTTCTGAGTGTGTGCATGCACACACACAGACACAAAGAAATACACATACATACACACAAACACACACATATATGGATGCTTTATGAAGAAGATCTGACCCAAGGGTTTTTTAGGGGGAGATAAAGGGATGGAGTAATTTCTTTATAATTTTCCTGTCTGTGTCATTCAGTGTTTTTTTTTATTATCTTAATTGTCTTTTGTCTAATTTTCTTTCTTCCCTATCCAACTCTTTCATTCTTTCTCTTTCTCATTGACTTAATTAGCATTGACTTCAATTGACCATGAAGTATTATAAGAGCAGAAAATAACAATAAAGTAGGTAAGGAAGATGAAAATAAAACTTGTATACACCCGAATTCTACCTAAAGAGGACCAAGAAGAAAGAATTTAAAAGAGAAACACAAGGAAAATCACACATACAAAAATCAAGATGATGGAAGGTTACTGCAAAAAGTGCCTGACTTGCACAAGAGAGGTTGTGAATTTGATTCATGGTACTGCCCACAAGAACCAATTTGCATCAGGGTAGCTTTGCTGTCTGAGACTCCTGATGCCCCAACAGTGTGTGATCCTTAGCACTAGTCAGGAATGTGCATGCACAACAGAAAGTACTGTGTGACTTGTATCATCACAACAGCAATAAAAATGTGTCTGACATCACGATCTGTGATATGAAAAATTGTTGGAAAATATTTGGATATTAGTGTAGTCCATGGCAATACATTTATCATGTTATTTCCTAATAAATAATGCAGAGCTCAGGCTGATTTTAAGGATCTGAGGGTTCAAATATGAGTTCTTCTCTTCAGTTTTGGTCATTGTCCTAATAGTAGAGTTATCAGCTGACAGGAATTTTATAAGAATCAAATAAAATGAGGCAAAGTTCTTTGGAAAGAAGAAAATACACTAAACCATTGAGTTAAACAATTAAGCAGGCTATCAACAGAGAAGTATATGTAACATAGCTAATTGGAGGGCTCATAATTTAGAGAATTTTCTTAGTTGATTGTTGCTGTTAATGAGGTTGGGAGTGAGTGTTGGGTAGGGTCACTGTCTTGGCCTGAGGATAGACCTCTGCCTTTCCTCACATTTCTCCTGTTACCTTTGAGAGGTCAGGGCACCTATTAGACCATTCTGTTTCCAGAAGAATGCCCTTAGCTTGAGATGTTGTTAGAAGGTAAACCTGGGTTCTAATGGCAGGATGGAAAAATCTAGAAGACTTTATTACTCCTGCTTCTGTGATCCAGGGTCATTTTTATGGGAACTTTGATGAAATATCATTGTGACCAAGCTATACTATGTAATTAATATTATGAAGATTGTTAATTAACATATTGATAACATAAAAGCTTGTTCTTGCCAATATTTAAATGTAGAGGAGTAATCACAATATAAGCATGAAGGGTTTAGAAGATTCTTTTTCTTTTTTTACTTTTCTTTTCTTTTATTTAAACAAATTGATTACATACATGATTGTGTTTGGGTTTCAGTCATGTAAAGAACACCAACCATCACCAGTGCAACATTCCCATCACCAATGTCCCAAATCTCCCTCCTTCCCACCCAACCCCTGCCTGTACTCAGACAGGCTTTCTATTTCCCTCGTACATTCTCATTGTTAGGATATTTCAAAACGTAGTTATTTCTCTAACTAAACTCATCCCTGTTTGTGGTGAGCTTCATGACATGAGCTGTAACTTTCATCTCTTTTCTCTTTTGTGTTTGAAAGTTATTATTGCAAGAATGACTTTCATTTTTCTTAAAAAACCATAGATGAGTGAGATCATTCTGCGTCTTTCTCTCTCTCTCTGACTTATTTGACTCAGCAAAATAGATTCCATGTACATACATGTATAGGAAAATTTCATGACTTCATCTCTCCTGACAGCTGCATAATATTCCATTGTGTATATGTACCACAGTTTCTTTAGTCATTCATCTGTTGAAGGGTATCTTGACTGTTTCCAGAGTCTTGCTATGGCAAATAATGCTGCAATGAATA
>PVKC010001520.1:0-49750 GCA_004027635.1 Crocidura indochinensis
AAAAACCAAAAAAAAAAAAAAATAGTGGTATGCATACATCGTTTTGAATAAATGTTTTTCTTTCCTGAGGAGAGGCATAAAAGAGTAAATTTGTTGAGTCATATGATAGCTCGATTCTGAGTATACTGATAACGTTCCATAATATTTTTATAAGGGTTGAAAAAGACAACATTCCAACAAGCAGTGACTGAGAAAGGATGAGAAAGAACTTTTTTTGGAGGAACACTAGCATTATTTAAAATTTGTACCTTTATAAAAAATTTTTAAAAAGCGCATGTCAAAGAAACACAGATACATTGGACAATCTTGTTCCCATTCAAGTCTGGGAATTTGGGAAAAGACCTGACATCTCTATTATCCTCAAGACTGAAGGTTTTGTGGTTTATTTTTTCTCTATAAAATCTCTAATAATTATTTATTTAATTTCTGTGATAATTATAATAGTATTACTTGACAAACGTGTATTTTCTAATTTAATATATTAACATTAATGAGTGCTATGTTTGACAGTATCTAATAATATTAATGATTTAATGATGATTATAGAGTTGACCAAGACAAAAAAGATATCTAAAGAAAATTAATTTATCCTAACATTTCACATTAGTCAGTTGATCTTTAAGGATGACCAGATTTTTTTGAAGGAAAGCCTAACTTTGATTATATTGAGTAATTTTTTCTTTTTTTTTTTTTAGGTTTAGGGTCACGTGCAGCAGCACTCAGGGGTTACTCTTGGCTCTGCTCTCAGAAATTACTCCTGGCAGGCTCAGGGCACCATATGGTATACCAGAAATCAAGCCTGGGTTGGCCACATGTAAGGCAAACACTCTACCCACAGTGCTATCATTCTGGACCCCCCCTGAATTAAACTCTTATAGAAATGACTTGATAGGACATTTGAGACAATCAAGTTATCAGATAAACTAATTTTGTGTTGGTTTTGTGATGGAAATATTTCAGACACCAAGTGACCTTCATGTTATCCTTGAGCCAACATCCTTTGGGCAATTTCAGAATTTGTTTCATTTCTCTTTCTGCCAGAGATTTTTCTCCAAAATCAAAGCTCAAATAATATACGCTAAGACATTTGTTTTCTTCCCAACCAAAAAGAAAAGAGGACATAGTAAAAATAAAAAATGATCAGACTTACACACCAAAACCAAAGTCAACAACAGCAGAATCGATACCTAGTCTAAAACAAGCTATACACAGAGGGGACCAATCATACTAACAGTCTGGGGGGCAAAGGAGGAGAATGCTGGAAACAGGGATGATGAGAGGACAACACTGGTGGTGGGAATTCCCCTGATTCAATGTCACTATGTACCTTAAATATTACTATGAAAAAAATCATAATAAATGTTGGTCACAATAAAATTATTTTAAAAATAAGATAAAAACAAAAATATTTTAAAATTTGGGGTCAGAGTGATAGCACAGTGGTAGGGCTTTTGCCTTGCATGCGATGACCTGGAACAGCCCTGGGTTTGATCACCAGCATCCCGTAAGAGCCCCCAAAACTGCTAGGAGTGATTCCGGAGTGCAGAGCAAGGAATAACCTCTGAGCACTGCCAGGAGTGGCCCCAAAATTTGTTTAATTTTAATTTCTAAAGGTAATTATACAAATTAAAATTTTCATTATTTTCCTTTAAATGAAATTTTCCTGATTGGCAATGCTATAAGATGTAATAATATCTCTCTATGGGTTCTGTCTTCCTTGCACCTCTGCAAAATAATCATCAAAATAACCCTTAACCCTTTCCTTCTACCCTACTGCCCTTGCCCTCTGACAACCACCATATTGTTCAGAGAATCTAAGAGGTAAGTTCTGATTTATACATTGCTAGTTCATTTGCTTTGGCAATTTATATCCCAAACATGAATGCAGATGCCCACATATTGTTCAGAGAATCTAAGAGGTAGTTCTGATTTATACATTGCTAGTTCATTTGCTTTGGATTTTTATATCCTTTATAAATACTAGAAATGATATTATGGACCTTACAGTCTTTGTATTTTTGATTGTTTAAAGAACTAATCTATTTTCTATACTATCCTGTTTTTCACAGAGGCAGCACAAATGTGCAATTCCACTAGCCATGTATCAGAGATTCATTTTTCTTTGTACTCTCTCCAACATTTATTGTTTCCACTCTTCTTGGCATGGCTCCTTCTCAGTAGTGTGAGATCAGATGGTATTTCCTTGTAGTTTGACTAAATGCTAAGTTTAAGAAAGAAATGCAAATTAAGATATTATTTCTTGTTTATGAGAAGGCAGAGATGTAAAAGAAATAATCCTATTGTTATTACGACTGTAAAGAAATGAATAATTATTTCTAAGTTGATGGTAAGAATGAAAATTGATATATCAGTTCTTTGGAATAATTTTGCCATAAATGGCATGGGTCTTAAAATATTCATACTGATGACTTTTTATTTTTGTGACTGAATTTATCTGTTAGAAATAAATGTTTTTTGTGTGCTTGGGAAAACACAGATATTATCACAGACTTCTTTATAATTAAAGAAATGGGAGGCAGCCTTATTTACGAACAAAGAACTGATGGATTAAAATAAAGAAGGAACAAAAATAATCTGTTTCTTAGAATGTTGGAGAAATGAATGTCCCAGTGAATATTTTCAATCAGTAAAACAAGTTACTAAAATTAAGAATTAAGTATAAATAATGCATAATATATTGTTAACATATATACATGTACTGTGGTAGCTAAAGACTTAGGGCAAAGTTTGGGAGCATTTTGGGATCATGAGATTCTTATAATAGTTTAAATACTTATTCTGAGATCACGACTGTGTTTTCACTATTGTGTTCTCACTGCCAGGATCTTGGCATAGGTAATTATTAAAAATGAATTTTTGCATCAAAATGCAAAGTTATAAGTAACACACCTATTGAGATAATGCAGTAGTTTTCAACTGAAACAAATATTTTGCCTAACTATGGGTCTTTTACCTTCTAAGATTTAATATCACATTCAAGAGAACTAATTCTTCACAGGGGTATTAAGTGTTTAAAATAGAAACTTTGGATCCTGGAGAGATAGTACAGCAAGTAGGATATTAGCCGTGCACTCAGATGACCTAGGTTTGATCCCTATGACCCATATGTTCCCCTGAGGACAGCTAGGAATGATCACTAAGCACTGAACCAGGAGAGATCCCTGAACATTGCCAGGTGTGACCCAAAACAGAAAATAATTAATTAAAAACTAAGATTAAGATTCACAGTTCTTACTTCTGGAGTGGTAGAATTCTAAGAAGCTAGTTCTTGATTGTTATTTTATCTTATACCTTATAGGCCCCAAAATACAATTTAGAAAAGACATCTACACTTCTCAGTTCATTTCCCTATGCATAACCCTATTCACAATAGCCAAAAGCTGGTGGCAATCTAAATGCCCAAGAACAGATGACTGGATTAAGAAACTATGATATCCATACATAATCGAACACTATGCAGTAACTAGAGAAAATGAAGCCATGCAAATTACCGATACATGGATTGATCTGTAGAGTATCATGCTGAGTGAAACGAGTTAGAGATAGGAAACAGGTACAAAATTATCTCACTCATTTGTGAAATATAAAGAAAGATTTTTAGAAGAATGTATTAAGTTAAGAAAATCAAAGGGCAGGAAATTTGAATCTTTGTAGGAAGTTTGCCACAGTGGAGAATAGAGAAAGAGCCACAATTATAATGATAGGAGGAAGTAGATGACAATTAGATGATAAAAGGGCCTGTAGTAACAGTATTGCAGACTGTAGTGCCTTCAAAGTAAAAAGAAAAAGGGTAAAGTACCTCCCATAAAGGTAGACCAAAGAGGTTGAATAGAAACTTGGGACAGTGGTATAAGGAAAAGGATCTTGGTGAAGAGATTGGTGGTAAAACATTGCATACCAGAAACTCAATCATGAATAACATTGTAATCTGGTAATTCATGGCGGTTTAATAAATTTTTATTCAATCAGCTTTTTCCAAAATTGCATATATGAATTCTATGAACTCCATCAATACCTAAGTTCTCTTTTATTTTAGTAGCCTTAAACATTATTATAAATATTTGCCCTACTATCTAAAAGTCAATTGCCACTTATGAGAAAATTATTTTTCACAACTCACCTCTAAATTTTTAATTAACTTTAAGTATATTTAATTTTAGTTCGAAAAAATAAAATGATTTTATAGCAACATACAGAAAATAACTATAAGAATTTGTTAAGGACTCTGAGAAAAGTTGTTACCAATTAAATACCACCTAGCAAAACTGCAAGTAGGCATATGTGTGATGAGCAGGAGCTTATATTCTACAATATCGTCAGATTAAGGAGATAATACATCTTAAATAGCGTTGCAAGTATCTTGGACTAGGGTGGAAAAAAATGGAATTGAGGCATTGAATAAGAATGAATATTGTAATGGAATCAGTTACAAAAGAGAAAACATGTGACAAAAATGGGTTGCTGTCATTTGAGGCTGGTGCATTGAAATGCATTCTATGAGGTCAGTAACAAATCTTCTCAGAGGACCTTAAAAGAGGACTTTAAAGTCTGTCCATACAGCCACGTGGTTTGTAGGGCTCATCACTGACTCATCCTCTTAAGCACAAGGGACTCCAGCATTGTATCCAAAATCATCTTCAGTGCTATAGAAAGCACAAGTGTGTGTGTGTGTGTGTGTGTGTGTGTGTGTGTGTGTGTGTGTGTGTGTGTTCCTAAGTGCATCCTTCACAGTAAGCCAAATTATTCACTATGAATCTCAGGCTGTGAAAGCAAATCTCTCTGGGGAGTCTCAGCAATGTCTCCAGGTATATAGCTCTCTTACAATCTGAACTTAATCCAAAATTAAATATTAGGGTGTCAAGATAAATAAATGGTCTTCGTAGCCTTTAGGCAATTCTCCATAAAAAACTACTTTCCTCAGCCAAGGATTTTTGCAAGCATGGAGAAGCTATGAATTTCAAATTTTGCTCTCTTGACAAGTTGCTGAGGAGTCACAGACCCTCTCCCACCCCTAGGAAAGGATTTTTCGCATAGAACAATTTTGAACCTACTCCAACAGGCACCATGTTGTTGAACTGCAAGGCTGCATGTTCAAAAAGATAGATCCTGGAGTCAGAGAAATCCTTGAATCAGGTGTCCGATCCTTAGATTCAGTACATCGATGTTCTATTGACTTCACTCTTGCCTTAATATCTGGTCTTATTGCCCTCATCATGGAACCAACATTAGGAACGAAGGGAATAATGAAGGAGACAAGCTGACACTGACCCTCAGTTAGGCCCTATTCCTTAAGCGTGGACCCATTTTATTGATTCTAAAGCAAGGAACTGAAAGACAACCTGGAACCATAGGAAGAAGTTGAAGAAAATTTGGACATGGGAAAGAATTGTATAATAAACAAAATAAACTAAGACTCTTTCTCCTGGAAGAAAATCTAGCTCTTCAGCAGCGCAAATTAATTTGAGTGTCTTTTTCTCCACTGTATTCATTTTCCTTGGATATTGTAAGGAATAACCTATAAAAATACACATATCCATAGTATATATATATATATATATATATATATGTATATATATATATACATATATATATATATATATATAAATGTCCCATTCCCCTTACCTTACAATCAGAAACCCATTTCTAAGGACACAAACATTTGACAAAATTTCTGATGGAAAAGATGGTTTATATTTGCAAGAGATAATGTCTTTTTTGTGTGTGGTGTGTGCGGTCATTAAGGTGCTGATATGTGCAATAATATATTGTTTTTATTTGGGGGAAGGGGCGATAAGAAATCTCTCCTAATCTTATTGTGGGCCTTGCATTACAGAGCACAGCAGGAGATGTTTAACAGGCAAGTTCTCTCTGAGGTCACAATGTGCCACATTTTTTTCATTGGAAGGCTTCAACTGCTCAAAGAATGCATTTCTTTAACAGACAAATGAAAAAGAGAGACTGCTGGGTGATTCCTTGAGGTATGCTTAATTAATTCCAATCTATTAATGACGGCAATTTTCTAGTTTCAAATGATAAATGGCAGCGTTTTCTAAAAGGCATCTCAAAGAGAAAAGGATCTTCTCCCAACCCCCAGATCTTTTTTTTTTCTTTGTCCTTGGCCACTTCTGTTGCTGGCTGCTCCGAATGAGCTCACATCAGTAATAGTCATAAATGATTTACAAAAGTAATTCCTGTCTAATCACTTGGGACTTGGAGTTTTTATGATGTGGCCAGATGTGCCATCAAAAAAAAATCATCCGGTTCAGAAATTTGTGATAAATTGAGTCAGAGTCAATGAATTCCCTGAAGGCAACTGATTCTCTCGCGTTTGCATGGATCTGTGTTGGGAATTTTGCCCATTTTATTCCTATTTATCCCCATGAATCCAGTGAAGAGGAAAAAAATATTAAAAAAGGAATTCGTGAATGCAGTTACTGGTAGGTTATCAGCAAGTATTAGAGACCATAGCACAGACGTTATGGTTCTCTAGTGTGGTAAAAGAACATTTTAGTCCAACCAAGGAGCAAAAGGACAACATTTGAAAAGTCCCAATTATATTTCTCAGATACCTACTGTCTGACAGTCATAATACTGTTCCACCATTCCATTAATATCCAGAAACTCTTTCTGGCATAATATTTCCCCCCTTTTAAATGAAATCTTCCACTCAGAATCCTTCTTTAAAATCCTTAGTATTTGTGTTTTATACCCCTGCTACTGACATTTGGCTTTTACGCCTTATATTGTATCAATGGTTTTAGCATTTATCCCTTCCATAAAATTATCAACCTGTTGATAGTAGGTAGTACATTGCTTCCAACTTAACTTAGGATAATGATTTTGCCAAAAGAGATGCACTAATTTTGTTGAATTGTAGGCTCAATTTTGCATTCAACTGACCTGAATTTGATCCTGGAAACCCCTGTAGTCCCCCACTTGAGCACTGCCAAGAATGATCACTGAGTACATATAGCAAGGAATAAGTCTTGCACCCCTCTGAGTGTGGTCCAAAAACAAACACACAAACAAAATAATAATACTTAAGGTGGAAAACAACAACGTTTCATCCCACATATGGTAATAAATTTAAAGATTCATATTAAATTTATAAGCCACTTGACATTACAGTAACTCTCTTGGGCAGCTACTGAAAAAAGATTTAACTTTGTTTCTCCCATGACTTCTATCAAAGAGTTAAAATATTATTCCCAAATCAGGAGTGCTATGTTCCTCAACTGTAGTTCCTACATGAAGATTAAAATATCTATAATCCATTGTAACTGGGCTCAGTAGTGTGCTTTGATGACAAATTAAATCTTGAAGAGAAAAAAGTTTCCCATGTTGTCTCTGATTACACAGTTAAGGAATCCTGTAATCTGCTAATGTATAGGTTTCCTTTAACGTGTACCAGACAGGAGAGATTGGGGATAGAGTGCAGTCTCTTTAGGGAAAGAAAACTGGTGTTGAAATAATACAAAATCAGCTCTGAGAAGCACTGATTGAAATAGTTAAACAGCAATAACTGGAAGCTTTAAATGTTCTGAATATAGTATTTGTATCATTTTATACTGGCATCTTATAGATATAAAGGTAGAATTTTTTTTTTGGCAATGACTTTGTCAATATTAGATTAGGACTCAGAAAATTTGGGGATATTATTCTTTAGCTATAATTTAATAACTTCACAGTGATAAATAATTTATAGATAAGAATAAAGCACATGAGCCTCTTGGGACCTTTCATAAGCTAATTTCCAGAGTTTTTAGCCCTTGGAAAGTTTTTCATTGGTGGAAGTCATTATAATTGCTTAAAAACTACTAGTTATTGAATGGAGTTAGTTATGTTTTCACAAAGTTATAACAAAAGGCATTTAGATACTAACAGCTACAACTTAGACTATTTGCTCATATTTATATTAGGATATGAAAACATGCAACTTTAGTACATGAGAAAACAGCTCATAAATTCCTTAGAAGAGAGACATCAAGATATATTTGAGCATAATTTATCTAAAGCATATCTCTAGAAAATTAAACTCCTTGCTTTTGGCCTTAATCCATATAATAGATAATTATGCATATTATGTCATTGGGATTATAATGCAAAGACAATTTTGAGTTGTGGTTTCTGCTTTTCTTCTTATTGCCAATGTTGCTTGCTGCCCAGTTGGTTGTTTTTGAGGATATTGCTTGCTCTATTCCATGTTCTCTTTATGAGCCATTATAGAGGAAATAGCTTTTCTGATTTCTGTTGCACAATCATGTTTCTAGAGAGCAAGACCAATTTCTTTATCTTAGAGCCACTGGATATTCAGAATTCCTTTTTTTGTATTGGTTCTCAGAAGTATTAAAGCTTTCTTTGTAGTCCACTTTAAATGCAGGATTTATGGTGAACATTTTCCAGATGTGCTTCACTTATACCTCTTTCCTCATTTCTTTCCTCATATGATTCAAAATGTCTTCACTTAATTTTTTGTTTTTAGTTCATTTGTGAATGTTATATAGAGCACTTAAAATAGTTTTAACAAAACTTTTTATATTATATTTTTTTCATATTAACATTAATATTTGTGTTCCATGGACTAGGGTATACGAATATATATGAAATAAACATGTATGATTTGTATATTTTTACTGGTATTGAACACAGTAACTCATATACATGTTTGTTTTCTATTTTTTTAAAGATTATTTTCCTTGAATAAATTTTCAGAAATAAAATGACTTGTTCAAAGATATTCAGAAAACCAACCTCAAAGAAAAATGACTAAAACTAAAAAAAATCTACTTAATTTAAGTGAGTAAATAATGAAGATAAGCTCTTATTCATCTATAATAAGAAATTTTAAGTTTAAATATAGAATCTATCGTGAGTTTCTATAATTCAGCACTTAGTAATTTTTTTAAAAATATTTTCTTGGGGGCCGAGCGGTGGCGCTGGAGGTAAAGTGCCTGCGCTAACCTAGGACGGACCGCGGTTCGATCCCCCGGTTCCCCATATGGTCCCCCGTGCCTGCCAGGAGCGACTTCTGAGCAAATAGCCAGGAGTAACCCCTGAGCGTCACCGGGTGTGGCCCAAAAACCAAAAAAAAAAAAAATTTTCTTGAAACCATTGTGATTTACAAAGTTCATCACAATTGAGTTTTAGGCATACACTGTTTAGCATTTATTACATAACTCCTAACAGTTTGTGTTTTCTGTCTATGGTTGACTCCTGGAAAGTGAAACTGTCGATGGGAAGTTATCTGAAATAGCCATTAATTGACATGGCACTCCCACTGGGTACTGCCACTAGCAATGTATGGGTGCCACCATGCCAAGGATATTCTGCACCTGATTTGTACCACATAATTCTATACTATAGAAATAAAAAATCACAACATAAAAAACCTTCTTAAACTGTCAGTGACCTCAGCAAGAAACACAAGTATTTATAGAACTAGTTTCACTGATCTTTTGAAACAGATAATGGACATGAAACCTGATCCATTTTTAAAGGATCATTGACCAAACATCAAGACTCATCTACCTAGGTACCTAGAATAAACTCTGTGAACCAAAAGTCAGTCTCCATGAAAATTATGTTCTAGGATGTTATGTTATTTCCTGTCTATATAGGTGAGAAAAGCATTATGTAAACTTGTATTCACTGGATAGCCAAGTAATTATGCCAAAGGAAACTGAATGCAAGGATAGGGATGTAAAGGTTGCTGACATTTCCAAACAATAGAAAAACATTACATCATGGGTTCATCAACTCTTTTTTTGACCTTGACACTGGGTTTTGTTATCTGCTCCTCTTTCCACTGATCTGAACTTCTCCCAATCCCTTGGTTTTATACTTTTCTTAATTTAAAGACAATGGAAAGTAAACCTCTTATTGAAGTGCCAGGATAGCTTGACACCTCAAAAAATTATACCAATGTAGAAATACATCTTTAAAATGTTAGGTTTAAAGCAAAAAAAAATAAATTAGTTTATACTGGAGTTAAAATATAGAACATAAAACATCAAGACTCTTAAAAAGTTCAAAAATCACTTCTCTGTTCCATTGAGCCCACAATCTGATTATATTTTTTACTGTTTTATACGTTTCAATTAACTCAATTGTAATTGCTTGTCAGCATTTCATTCTAGGCAATAAATTTGTTATGAAAAGAGGAGAAATAATCAAATTTCATTGTTCATAATTTTAGTATATGTTCCCATATCTATTTCTACTTCTTTGGAATGTATTCTTTTGCTAACAGCTGTTGTAATCTGTTTTATATGAAGATATTTTAATAGTTCCCTTGCTATCTTTCAGTTATGTATGTAGATTATTGTTTTTCAGAGTTAGAAAATAAATGATTGGATTGGAAAGATGGAAAGGGAAATGGAATAATCTATATAAATATCAAATGTGAATATTTTATGTATTCATCTGAGATATTTAGTTACGTGCTATAAATTTTGTAATCAAATTTGAAATAATGACCTATATATTTAAAATCCTAATTAGCAGTTTTTATACTTTGTAATAAATTAATTAGGAAAGTGATTATGTAATTATAGAAATTAGATTAAAAATATATGCTTATTAAGATAGGACTGTAAGTTATTGCTACTCCCTAAGAAACTTGATAATATCAAACTGTGATGATTAATCTGGTTGAGCCTGTCTGAATATTTAGTAGTGACTCTATTCCTTCTGATTATTCTGAATTTTTTCATTAAGAATAAGAGACATTCTAGAAATGTAATGGAAAAGGACATTAATTTATACTAATGAGCAAAAGACTAATGCGCCATATTATCTTACAATTCCTTACACCTTATCATACTGAGGTTTTAACAAAGAAGACTAAAGCATGACTAAAAGTGTGTTTGATATCTGGTCAATATTTGGGAAACCAGTGACATACATTTCTTGGTATAAAACCAATAGTCCTTCTGATACTATTGAAATCATATTGCTCAGTCTAACTTAGCTATTCTCCTTGTAGATTTTGATATGTGAATTTCTTTTCCAGATTTATCTCCATATATTTATTTCTTAAGAGTATTCTAATTTATCACCAGTATTGGCTTTATATTTTAAATCAAATCACATAAAATATAGAGTGTTTTATGCACTCAATTTCTGACATATGATTCATATAACAAAGCTTACTTTCCTGTAGCTAAGAAAATTTATTTTTAACATCATTAAATGTGGTTGTTGGTGGTTGGTTGGCTGTGGAAGTTTTATGTTCGGGTAGTATTTTTTGATATGATTCAAACATTAAAAAATAAGTTCTTGTGGCATTAATTGAGTTATGTTTTATATCATTTCAGTTTTCAAAATTTATTTTAGGTAAATCCATAATATTTCATCTCTATTACTTGTTTCTCAATCTTTACTGAACTCCCAAACATTTTTGTAGCACCTTTAAAAAGTTGTAAATGTTTTTTATTTTGTTTTGTTTTGCTTTGTTTTTGTCTTTTGTTTTGTTTTGTTTGGTTTGGTTTGGTTTTGGGGTCACACCCGGCGGTGCTCAGGGGTTACTCCTGGCTGTCTGCTCAGAAATAGCTCCTGGCAGGCACGGGGGGCCATATGGGACACCAGGATTCCAACCAACCACCTTTGGTCCTAGATCTGCTGTTTGCAAGGCAAACACCGCTATGCTATCTCTCCAGGCTTGTTATAAATGTTTTTTATGAAACAAAAGTGCATTAAAATTTTCATTTCATAGTGAATTTAAATTCAGTTCATTTTATTTTATTATTGACTTGTTATGAATTACAGATTCTTTCACAGGTTGGTAAAAGGAATTAAAACTAAATTATGTGTTGAAATTTGGTGAATCTATTTACACATTTAAAGAGAAAATGTATTGTAAAACCATTAGTAGTTATATAATATCAAAATATAAACAGCTTTCTTAAAATATCCAAAATTATATATATATGTTTATAAAATGTATACAATTTGTTAAGTTCTTAAACTCAGTGTCTTGACTCTTTTATATTAAGTATTTTATTAATAAACTAATGCCCACTAGAAGTTGGACATACATAGTTAATTTGCATTACTCTCCTGTTCACTTTTCTTTAAAGTTTTTCATCATTTAAAGCTATAGATTTCAGCCACTGCCTGCATCAGAATATTAGGTATACCACAAAAGAATTTTTAATTTTTTAGTCCTCAATCTGTAGATGAAAACTTCTCCCATATCATTGCTTTTTAAATGGAACATTCTTCAAGTTGAAGCAATAGTATAGAAGATAAGGCACTTGCCTTGCATGAGGCCAACCCATGTTTGATCCCAGACACCATGATTAGTACACTGATTCTTTCAGGAGAGCATATGAGTACAGAGTAAGTCCTAAGCAATGCTGAGGATAGCCCCCAAATAAAAGTAAATGGGACATTCTTATCCATAGCTATTATTATGTTATTCATGAGGAACTATTACAGAACAGAGGGCAAGAGGCATCCTGTATGCAACTGTCAGTTCTTAGTTTGAGTTCTCTCAGAAATAGATTCTGTGCAGAATATTTGTGCAGAAGTAATAATATTTTGGAGTTACAGGAAATCAGGGGAGAAGGAAGTAAAGTGTGGAGAAAGGAGCTAAGGAAAAAGCACTTTCTCGTGCAAATTAGCTATGAGCAACTGGCCTTTAATCCCTGAGCAGGTCTGTGGGAGACAGTTGCAGAGCATGTATCTTTGAGTTACCCAACTCCTAGGGGACAAACAGCTTGGGTATTTATTCACCAATGCACTCCTTTAACCTCCTGTGAGAAAGAAGCTATTTGCAGCATTTTCTGGTACGGCACTCACAGTGAGAGTGAGCTTGGGTGGCCATAGAAAGGCCTCTTCTAAGAGATCCAAGTGCTGACTGTTGGGATGTATTCAAAGGATAGATGCCCAAGGCCTATGAGTTATTGTCTCCAATTACAATAGTTGCTACCATACTTACTAGTCAATGACTTCCTAGACTTTTGATCATTAAAGTAAAGCATACTGTTTGATGAGCAATGAACATTTTAAACACAAGGTAGATAGCTGCTACCTACATTCTGACACCTTTTATAATGTATCTAACACTCACATATTTACACACTATAGAAGCAAACACTATAGAACTGCATTTAGTTGATTCAACATTAATTTATCAGCACTGAAAATAGTTCGTCCTGCATAACCCTTCCCTATTTCTTTGCTGATTCAACATTAATTTATCAGCAATGAAAATAGTTTGTCCTGCATAACCCTTCCCTATTTCTTTGCTGAATAAGAATTCATCCTAGAATTTAGGTTTTGCTTTTAGTATATTTTCTTTATTAACATGATATCCTAAGGTTTCTCCTAGTAAAATTTCTAATTCTAAAAAGAAAAATATCTATTGCACAATCAAGTTCTTGCTCCACAATGGTTCAGATCTCACTATAATAGTCAGGCAAAAATGTAGAAGGCGTAGTGCTTGTGCTGAAATGTTTGCTGAGAATAATTAGAAAGTTTTTGGAAATATATTTCCCATACAAGTATGATTTGATGCTTTAAATGAGCCAATAGCATTCCCAAATTGTGTGTAATCTTTCTTATAAAGGTTTCCTACAACTGTCATAGCTATTCTTTCAATAAAGAAAATATTTTAAAGGTGATCATAGTGCTAGAAAATGTGCCTAACCATGTCTGATAGCTTCCAAAAGATCCCCCACACCCTGAATTGACTTTTTCTCACCCACATTTACCACTTACTTAAACTGATGATTGCCCTAAGTGCTAGAATCAATTGTCAGTGACTCCATTATTCAGCCCCAGGCATATGGCATTGGACAGTTCTTACACCAATAACTCTTCAATCTTGTGAAATGGGTCTCAAAGAATTTGATAGAAGGAAAGACTTTTCCTCCAGCTGTTTTTTTTTATTGAGATAACATTAGTTAATGCTGCTGTGTGTTTTAGGGGTAAAATTTCCCAGCTTTTCAAAATATATGTTAACATATAACCATCCATGATCCACTATCCCTCCAGCACAGTTCATTGAATACTCTCCTCCCTGATCCCCCTGAATACCACTCACCACTCTGATACTCACAGTGCTATGTCCTTGAGTTTATTTTTACTTAGGTTTGTATATTCTCTTGCTTTGCTTTTCTAGATCCCAAATATGAATGAGAACATCTGGTATTTGTCTTTCTTTTTTTTTTTTTTGACTTATTCCCTTAACATGACCCTTTTCAGTTATATCTATATTGTTGCAAAAGGAAAGATTTCCTATTTTGTTACGGCTGAGCAGTTTTCCGTTGTATATAGTATATACATACTACATGACATTTGGAATGTTTTCATATCCTAGTTATAATAAACAATATTGTAACGAATGTAAGTATTCAAGTAAATGTTCCTTTTTCTTCTATTGGGGTTCTTTGAATTGATACCCAGAAATGTAATTGCTGAATTATATAGTAAGTTCATTATTATTTTGAAAGATCTCCATACTGTTGTTTTCTACTGTATTATGACATGTTTACATTTCAACTATTGATGTATGTTCGGTTTTCCTCTTGAAAAAAATTATTATTAGATTCTTTGGTGTAGATCTTGCTTAGAGATGTGAGGTGGCATAACATTGCATTTCTCTGGTAATAAATAAGTGGTAACGATCATTTTTGTGTGCCTCATCTGTATATCTTCTTCAGTGGAGCCAAAAACTGTACTTACTTCTCCCTAAATATTTCATTTAAACAAATGTTTCATTTAGAGTCATAGAATTATGAGATGAAGACAAAAAGTAACTTCAAAATAAATGTTCCAGTTCAAAGCATACTGTACCAAAGATAAGGAATTTGAGATTGAATGATGTCACATGCTTTTCACAAAGAAATAGCAGATATTGTAAAATTCCTCACATTTCTTTTCTATTCCAATGTCTTTCATATTCATATTAGGCACACCAGCAAAGCATGCATCAAATAGACATAGAATATTCAATAGTTAATTTTTGACAAGTGGTAGTAACTAGTAAAATTACAAATTAAATTATAAAAATAAGTGACAATATTCTTCTTTCCTCCTGCCTAATTTTAACAATTAAACCTTTTAAATATTCCAAATCATTTACTCATTTTCTCTCTATTCTTTGCTAAAATCAAAACTCCAAAATAGAAATGATTTTTATCTGTTTTTTCCTAATATGCTCTAAGTACTTACAACATTACAACATCATCAAGGTGCTCAATAAATATTTGTTGAAAGAGAAAATGAATGCGAACCAGATTCCTCGTAGAAATTGCATATTTTATCATTTTGAATTAGACCTGAATGATCCAACAAGTTTTGTTTCTATCAGATCATGCTAATTTTCTCATATTCAAGCATTCTCAAGTTTTTTTGTTTGTTTGTTTGTTTTTGGTTTTTGAGTCACACCCAGCAGTGCTCAGGGGTTACTCCTGGCTCCATGCTCAGAAATTGCTCATGGCAGGCACTGGGGACCATATGGGGCACCAGGATTTGAACCGATGACCTTTTTGCATGAAAGGCAAATGCCTTACCTCCATGCTATCTCCCGGGCCCCTCATTCTCAAGTTTTAAAATATCAGAATATTTTCAGTTTTCTGGAAATCATGATTTAACAAAAGATTCAATCACATACTGATTCCTTTCCTTCATTTTGATGATTCAATCGAATTCTTCTATTGACTTTTGTGGTCAATTCATTTGGTCTACTTTTTCCATTTCTTTTCTTTCTTAAAAGTTAATATTTTTTATTTAAGCATCATGATTGCAAGCATGTTTGTAATAGGGTTTCAGTTATAAAGAAAAAGGACACCCTCCCCTTTCACCAGTGCAATATTCCCACCACCAACATCCCCATCTCCCTCCTTTTTCATTTTCTGTATTTAAAAGCTGTGTTCATTGGCCCATTTTGGGAGCTCCCACATAAGGTTGTAGTCATACCCAATATATTAGTGCCAACAAACTTTGTAATTGATAGTCATCACATTGTACTTATACTCTAGTATATAAGATATATATTATATCTACATACTATATAAACTTTAAACTTTGACTACTCTAGTTTATTTCATCTACTTCCATGCTCTATTTCTGACAAGTTCCAATCTGCTCTCCCTTAAAAGAGTCCCATTTGTTTGTTTGTTTGTTTAAATTGTTTTAGTTTTAGTTTTTATTTTAACTCCACATGTAAGTAAAATTATACAGCAAATATCTTTCTACTGAATGTAGAAATGCTTCTGGGACAACCCATGTAAGCATAAATGTCATACCCTTTCTATGACTGAATATTAAAAATATGTAAATATTTATGTGAGTTGGATGTGCTTATATACACATCATATTTCCTTTATTTGTTCTTTAATTAGTGAATACTTAGATGATTTCCATATTTTAAACTTCTTAAATCTATATTTTAATGAGTATGAAGAGTGCATCTATATACATATATTTTTTTATTCCAAGGCTTTCATAGTTGTATTAAGGTATATAGTGACAGTGAATTAGGGCATTTCACCAACAGTGTTGACCTCACTCAGCCATAGTTCCCAGCATGCATCTTCTACCTTCACTTTTAGCCCATGGTGCATATGTCTTTTTAAGAAAGTGATTGGATCTCCTACAGATTAATGCCCAGATATGGAATTGCTCAGTCATACAATAGTCCTATTTGAATATGTGGAGTAAACTATATATTGTTTTCCAATGTCTGTACTTCAAGTTTTATTCCATTACTAATATATGAGCAGAGAGAGTGTCCCTTCTCCTTAATTTACTTGTTATTTCTTGTCAGTTTGATAAAAATCATTTTGATAAAAGTATGAAGTGATATCACATTTGCATTTCCCATGCTATTAGACAGGTTGAGCATTTGCCATGCCTCTATTGATCAGCTGTACATCTTTGGAGTAACATTCACTTGATCTATTTTGAGTTGAATTTATTTTCCATTTGACTTTGTTAATTAGCAGAATGGTTCTTTCTGTATTTTAGATACTAACTTTTTCAGATATATGATTTGAAAATGATCACTCTCATTTAATACACTACCTTTACATCTTTTTGCTATTCTCTTGCTGTTTGTGTAATATTATTCTGTATTGAAATACAGTATCCCTCCATTTTATCTACTCAACTTTTTCAAAAGAAAGAGACATGTACCATGACACCATGTAAGTGATCCAGAGCGTTGACCCGACATTTTTATGTTCTCATTTGTTTTACAGAAGAAATGTGCTTCCTTTCTTAAACAAAGAAATTGGATCACATTGAGCTCTTTGGATTTGGCTGACAATTCCTTAACCTTCTGTTAAGCAGCAAGGGAAGGTGACATGGACAAAAAGACTAGTCACCCTCCAAAAAAGCTCCTGAGTATTTCATTATCTTTGGAGCTCATGAAAAGATCTTTTTTTTCTTATCAAGCAACTCATCACTAGTAAAGAGTGCCACGAGCATACATCAGCAATAATATACTCTGGATAAAGTGTAATGATTGAAAACAATGAATCAAGGTTCACTCTGTTGAAATGAGTTAAGTTAAAAAGAAAACAGACCTATTCTAAGTGCCATTGTCACAAATATATAGACATCCACAGACCAGTTTAGTTCAGCTGCACATGTCCACATATCCTCAAATCATAAGATTCCTTCATCCTTTGGCATTTATATGAAGGTATTTATACCAAATAGCTGGAGACCTAAAAAAAAATTTCCCTTTCCTGTTTGATTCTCAGTTTATTCTAACTTCTATTTAACACCTCATGCAGTCATAATTAACTCAGAGGATTCCTGCTTAGTGTTTTACAGAATTGTTTCTAAATCATAGAGTGCTTTTGTGAAGCTTGATCAAGGAATCACTTTAGAAATAGTGTATTTTAGCCTCTTAGCAATGTCTTAGCTAGACTCCTCTCACTTCATCTAGGAACACTTACATCACTTGGGCAGAGTTAATCTGGATTTTTAATTCTCTTCTACCCTTAGCTCTCTTATCTTTCTCATATAACTTAAAATCTATAATCATTGAGTACACAGGCTTAGAGTGCAATTAAAAATGTCTTTGGAATGAATTTCTGACCTTATACATGTATCTATTCTGTGATATGGCCAGATGTACTACCAGGAAGATCTTGTCTGCCTCCTACCCACACAAAGCTTAGACTTCAAAGTTAAAAATCAGAAACTGTATATTAAAGTAAATTTTCTCATTTTTTATGATTTTATTGTATCCAATATTCTGCTAAAATTATTACACAAGACTCTCTTGAAAAACTTTTGCTAATATTTCTAATATTCTGAAGAGCCAGTTTTTTTTCAGCTTGTTAGTTTGAACCAGATAATAACAGAATTAGATATTAGCTAGTAAATACACTTGGTGAAGGAAGATTGAAGACAGGTTCTCATTTATTATCTGGACTAACTAGTTTCTAAAAAAGAATTATCTTCATGACTTTCCTCATCTCATCCCAACATACCAGCACAATGCTAGGGATGAAAGATAATAAAACTTATAGATTAGTAAGAATGTATGTATCAAGGGTTGATTAATTATGGCAGTGGGTCAAAGACAATATGGCACCTACTCTTGTCAACAGATTTTGCTGGAACATAACTAACTCCATTGACCTAGGTACTGTCCTAGAATTGAGAACTTGCTAAGAGACTCCTACAAATCTTAATGTATGAATGGTAAGATTAAACTTAAAATGTATCCTTGGAAATTTTTGAGCATACAATCCCTGAATTTTTTAATGTTTTTTTCTTTTGGTTTTTGGGCCATACCAGCAGTGCTGAACGCTTATTCCTGATTTTCTGCTCAGGGAACACTCCTAACAGTGTTCAGGGAACTATTATGGTGCCCAGGGTCAAATTTTGGTCTGCCAAGCACTCTATTCACTGGACTACAACTTTGATCCAGTCCTAGAATTTTTACTAAAGGTAACATTTCATTGCTTAGCTTTTTAGGAATCATTCATTCCACATACCTGGAACTTTGTACCTTTTGTCTGATATCTTCCCACTTACTCTGCCTCCTATCTATTTATACTCTGTCTTTGACTTGTTTAGATCTGCAAATTAGTGAATCTGTTGTATATGTTTTTCTGTATTTGGTTTATTCTACCTAGCAAAATTATACACCAAATTTATCTATATTGTGAAAAATAGAACTTTGCTTTTTTAATGTTAAATAATATTACATTCAGTGGTAATGGATTATATATGTAATGTACATATTCCAGTTTAAGTCATATAAAATATATTTATTATATATTATGCATACTCATTTTATATATAGCTATTTAAAATATATTTTATAAATGTATGATAAATGGTTATGTATATTACAGTTATTAACATTCATTTAAGAACAATATTAACATATATCATCTATTGTGAAAAATGCTACAGTGAACATGAGTGCATATATTTTTTTTCTCCCACCCGAGTGCATATTTTCTCTATAATATTTGTTTTATGAATAAAGAAATAAATGTTTTACAAAATATGATCCAGAGCACTGTTAATATATGCTTCATATTATCTAATTATATCTTAATATGAAGACTTTTCAATTATATGCCAATTATTTCTCACCTTTTATGAGTATGAAAAAATGTGTTTAAGCATATGTTAAAGTATTTTCAAATATAAAATTATTTGCTGAAAGTCCATATTTCCATGAATTTAAAAGCTAGAGAAATGTAGCCAAGGCAAATTCAGGTAAATTTATATAAAAAATTCTTATTATCCAAAGTATTTTCCTTGAAACCCTAATTTGGACACAGAAAGGCAGGAAGGAAGCAGTGAACCTGAGTGTTGTGACAAATGCACTTGTTCCTTGCTCAAGAAAGAAATTTCCGTCTTCTTCGGAATTCACATCATTTTCTTTTTTTTTTTCCTTTTTATTTAATTTAAACGTTTGATTACATATATGATTGTGATTAGGTTTCAGTCATGTGAAGAACACCCCCTTCACCAGTGCAACATTCCCACCACCAATGTCCCAAGTCCCCCTCCTTCCCACCCCACCCACACCTGTACTCCAGACAGGCTTTCCAGTTCTCTCATTCATTCACGTGATTATGGTAGTTTTCTGTGTATTTATTTTTATAGCTGCACTCATCTTCATTTGAACACAATTCTTTGCTTCCACCACCCCAGTACACCAAGGCATTTTTACCTCTAATATTTTTGAAGAGTTACATACATGAAAAAGAATAGAAACTAAATGTACAATTCAATGAATTAACAGTATAGTGCCTAGGTTAAAAAAAGAAAGAAAGATTATTGGCACCCTGTGGTCCTATTCCTTCCTTATCTAGTTCACTCTTGGCAGTGTTCCTCGGGAATCTTATGTAAATCCAGGGATTGAATCCAGGTCAGCCATATACACCTGTGCTATATCTCACAGCAAATTTATTTTTAATTTTTATTTTGACCATATTGAGCTACATATCTTTCACAGTAGTATTTTAGGTACATATTAACATTGAATCAGGGGAATTACCATCACCAAATTTGTCCTCTCTCCACCCCCTCCTCCCTTCCTACAACCCATATCCCCCAACATCACCCCCCAGGCTGCTAGAGAAAGTGGTTCCTTCTGTCTAGTTTACTACTAGTGATCATATATCTGTTTGGTCCTGGTACCCTCCCTTGTTTCTGCCTCTATTTGAGAGGTGGAGCAGATAGTTCAAATTATGTGGTTTTGTTTGAAGGAAAGAAAAGCAATAGAATGGGGTAAAAAAATCAAATAAGCTGAAAAATGGGCGGAGTCCTTCTAGAGGCTTTCAGCCTCAGTTTGAGAGAGGACAGGAAAAAGGTAATTGAAACACCACAACAATACAGAAAGAAATATCAAATAAAATATCCAGTGAGCATTACAGCAATAAAGACAAGCACCACACAATAGTCTCGGTCTTGAAATCAAACCATGCCAGAGTGCAAAAAAAAAAAAGAAAGATAAAATAAGATAAAATAAAATTGGATACATCAACTTCAATATCTACTCCAAAATAAAGAAGTCAAAAAAACCAATCAATAAATTATTATATATATGGATAAAAGGATTATTTTGTGTTTTTTTTCTTTTCCCCCTGCATAGGCACAGTAACTATTGGGAACATTTTAGAGGGAATTCCCTTAGCCTAGGAGATACAGGGTTTCTCCACCCTTGAAGTATACACAGCAAATTTTAAACAATATTTTTAAGTCAGCACTACTAAAGGCAACTTATGAATGAAAACAACAATGAGAACAAGAATACTATTTTGGAGTTCTCTAGACTAGAGGCTGTGTAACTAAAAAATATCACAGCAATAATAATTGATTTTAACTATATTGTCCTTGACTCACCAAGAATGACAGACCATAGAGGGTCATCTCTATTTAAAACATAAAGAGTGAGGTGGACTCCTTCAAGAAAGCATTTTGACAATTGTTATTTGCCCACTATGCCCACTTTGCCCACTGGTCTCTTTAGTGAATACATTTTTTTCTGACTTATATTCTTAGACATAAGTTTGGCTTGCAATCCTATAGAAAAAATAAGAAAGTATTAATAGTAAACTAAGAAACCTGAAGAGGTATATATGTTGCCTGGCTTCATGTCACTATTATGTCTCTTCTAGATAGTATTTTCATAATTTCTTGCTGGTTTGTATACTGGGTTGTATACACCTTTGGAACAGTTAGTGCCCTCTCTTAAGCAATTTACTCTCTCTCATTTTAACTTCTCTCTCTTCTTTCTTGGTACTTCTATGTAAGAGCTGTTTTGGACTTCAAAAAATAACAAAGAATCCAGAGGAGGGGGCTGGCAAGAAAGCATAGTGGGTAAAGTCTTGCCTTGTGCATAGCTGACCTAGATTCCTTCCCCCAGCATTCCTCGCATCACCAGGAATGATCCCTGAGCCCATAATCAGATCAATCACTGAGTATCAGTAGTTGTGATCTAAATCCTCTCCCCAGAAGAAGCCAGAGGAACCTGCTTTGTCACAATGGTGAATATAAAGCATTTCATATATTCCTGTGATCTTGCATTGTTTGAATGGCACTTATACTGTCACGATATAGAACTATCTAGAGTATAGTGATAGAAGAAAGGGTTGAGATTCAATACAAAGTCTGAGTTCTCTCAGGCTAGCAGAAGTTGAATTTTTTTGGAACTCTAGCCTAAAGGCATGTGCTATGGCTCAGAGGAAAAAGCTCTTTAATGGGAACTATCCTTGAATGCTTTGCTTTTTCTCTCGTTTTACTAGCATAACTCTTGTTGACTTCAAAATGAGAGCCTCTGGCCATGTGTTTTTAAAAAGAAAACTCCCCTGGTGGGATTAATGTGCGATGAACAAATTCGCTATCCTGGAACATCTCCCATAAGTGTGTTCACGGGAGTACAGGGGAGTAACTCGCTCATTCTGTAGAGTGTCATTGCTTCTAATGACATCAGCCATACACAGGGAGACTATGTGAGGGAATAGTGTTCCGTGAGATTTTACACATGTGAGTAGGATACTGTGTTTCTTAATTGCATGATCAGAATTTCAAACCCATGGCAACTCTACCCAATTTGGATTTAAAATAAGAGTTAAAATGGTGTAAGCATGAAAAGTTAAAATATGTAAATAAATAGAATGTAACTATAAATTTAGTACGTAAATCTTTTTAAAGTTCTGGAATTTTCACATTGAATTCCTGGGATTGCAGAAGAATTTTCCCTACCGTTAAAAACCCTGAGCATTTTGACAGGCTGTCAGAAAACGTGCCAGAGAGCACTTCAGAACTTGAGAGAGTTTGCACAATTTTCCATGGTTCCCAGAAGATTAAAAGATTCAGCATTCCCAGGTTTTATGTTCTGAGGGTGGGTCAGGTTTTTTCTGAATAATTGTTTTCCATCTTCATAGAAATTTGAAAGAGTAGCATCGTTTTTCCCATTCTCTGTAAGCAAAATCAGAGGAGAGAAACTGTCAGTTTCTCAATGTCATGTCTTTATAAACAGCAGATCTCTGAACACCTCTTCTACATTCTCTTACCATGGTCTCACACTTCACTCCTGAAGGCTTTGCATAGGTTCTTGAGAATTCAGGTAAGCCTGCAATTGCAATAAGAATGATTGGATTAGGAACAAATGGTAGTTATAACATGTGCCCAGTGATTACCAATTGGGAAATCTGCAAATGAAAAAAAGCACCAATCAAAAGGGGCTGATTGATGTCACCCAGACAGTATATCCTTGCCAGTGGCTTACAGTCCCAGCTGCACACAGAGCCACCAGGGGCCCGGGCTTCAGTCCTGTGTTTCAATTTCACTGAGTCCCAGCAGCAGTGTATTTGAAATGCTTCCCAGATGATTCTCTATAGCCAGGTTTGAGAGGCACAGATTGAGATTAAATGCCTTTGTAGACTAAGCAATTAAATCGAAATCATGAATGTAATTTTTAAAAGAAAGCATAAAAATGAAAGCATATATGTGAAAGGGGCTTGACAAACGGCAAACTGTTCTACGTATGGCACTTTAATGAAGAGATAAATGGAGAAGAACATAATTTATGAAAGTAATTAGACACCCAGCTCATGGGGGAGAAAAAGAGGGGGGAGATAGGGCATGCTGAAGGCTACTTAAAGAGAGCTTGTTTTATGTGATGATTTGAAGCCAGTCTTTCCTGGTGACTGACCCATAACAATCTCTGTGGTCCATAAGCTTCAAGAAAGAAGAGTGTGAGAGTGGCCTGCGGTATAAAAAGTAGGAATTGTGTCAGGGGAACCTGGGGTGAGGAGAGGCCCTCCACTCAGAGCCAACAGAGATTTTTTTTTTTTATTGCTCCACCATGAGGTAGTTCTGTGCTAGAAGAAAGTCATTCCTGACTTTGCTCATTTCTGGTGTGAGAATATAGGACTTGAACTGAAAACTGTAAAGAGGACAAAACACTAGTGCCTCATTTTTACATTTAAATAAGGCCAAAAAATTAAGGGGAAGTGAGTGATTGGGTTTATTTGGTTTTGTGATAAGTGTGTTTTTTTTTATTTTTACTTTGGAGAATACCCTGCAGTGCTCTACTGATATTCGTACCTACGGGTTATTCCTGGTAGTGCTCAAAAAATTATAAGGAGTACCAGGGTTTTAAACAGGGAATGGCTGCACGCAACACATATATGTTTTCTTTTTTTGTAAATCTTTATTTAAGCATCATGATTACAGGCATGTTTCTAGTTTGGCTTTAGTCATAAGCAGAATACCCCTCTTCACCAGTGCAACATTCCCACCACCAATACCCCTAATCCCCAACCCCTGCCTGTACTCATGACAGGCATTCTACTTCTCTCATTCTTTAATACTGTCATGCTAGTTGTTAGTGCAGTTATTTCCCTAACAGCATTCACCACTCACTCTGTGGCGAGCTTCAAATTGTGAGCCAGTCCTTCCAGCCCTTAACTCTATTGTCTCTGGGCCTTATGACAATAATGTCTTTATTTTTTCTTAAAATCCATAGATGAGTGAGACTATTCTGTGTCTTTCTCTCTCTCTCTCTGACTTATTTCACTCAGCATAATAGATTTCATGTACATCCATGTATAGGAAAATTTTATGACTTCATCTTTCTTGATGACTGCATAATATTCCATCGTGTATATGTACCACAGTTTCTTTAGCTATTCATCTGTTGAGGAGCTTCTTGGTTGTTTCCAGAGTCTGGCTAATGTAAATAGCACCAAGACATATATCTTAATCCCTGTTCTATCTGACCACTAATAAACAAAGGATTTTTTTTTTTTGGTTGTTGTTTTTGGGCCACATCTGGTGGCATTCAGGGGTTACTCCTGGCTTTGCGCTCAGAAATGACAAGATTGGGGAACCATATGGGATGCCCGGAATCTAATCTGGGACCTTCCTGGGTTGGCTGCATGCCAACAACACCTTACCTCTATCTCTCTGGTCCCAATAAACAAAATTTTAAAGCAATCCTTTTCAGGAATATATTTTATAGAAAAGAAATGACAATAAGTAAAGTAATGACTGCTTTTTAAATATACATTCCTAAACACATTACCTGACTTTAAACTTTATAATATCATTTAGATCTCACCTCATCTGCACATTTTCCATTCATTTCTTTTTTTTAACTTCATTGCAATTTATTTGTTAGGGGTTTAGGCCATTTAGTCTCCACATCCTAAACTTACTATCTCTACTATATGATTATTCTAGGTAATATATACTTACAGGGAAAATGCTCAGGTACTTGATTTCATTTGTTGAACATTTAAAATGAAGGGTTTGATTCCAATATGGAACAAGTCCAAGTTTCATAGTCACTGACCAATCAGACACAGGCTTCAATCTTGACCCGATTTCTTTCTTGTCTACCACTTTGGACAGCTCTTTAAGTTTCTTCTTTTTAAATTAATATCTTTATTTAAACACCTTGATTACAAACATGATTGTGGTTGGATTTCAGTCATGTAAATAATGCCCCCTTCACCAGTGCAACATTCCCATCACCAATGTCCCAAATCTCCCTCCTCCCCATTGCATCCCCTTTTGTACTCTAGACAGGCTTTCCAGTTCCCTCACTCATTCACATTGTTATGATAGATCTCAATGTAGTTATTTCTATAACTGCACTCATCACACTTTGTGGTGAGCTTCATGTAGTGACCTGGAGTTCCAGCCCTCCTCTCTTTTGTCTCTGAAAATTATTGCAAGAATGTCTTTTATTTTTCTTAAAACCTATAGATGTGTGAGACTATTCTGCATCTACCTCTCTCCCTCTGACTTATTTCACTCAGCATAATAGATTCCATGTACATCCATGTATAGGAAAATTTCATGACTTCATCTCTCCTAATGGCTGCATTATATTCCACTGAGTATATGTACCACAGTTTCTTAAGATGCATTTCAAATCTGCAAAAGTGAAAGCATAACATTAGCCTGAGTTCTTTGTATTTTGGAGTTCAGCTATCCTGGCTCTGTGCTTAGGGGTCACTAGTGGTGCATAGGCTTGTAGACCATATGCAGTTCTGGAGATTAAATCAAGTGCAAATCAAATGCATCCAGTGCAAACAGTTTAGTCCCTAAGCTGTCTCTCTGACTCCAACTCTTTGTTTTATTTGACAATGTACACAACATCAGAGAACTTCCTTCCCTTTTCTAACCTACCAAGCAAACTCTATGAATACAAACTGACTCAATACAGAACTTAATTCTAAGCTTAGTAAGAGGTAACCTTAGTAATAGAAGTGTTTTTAAAACGGGGTCAGGACAAAAAGATAGTTCAGAAATAAATTGTTTACTTTGCACATGGTCAATTTTGGTTTCATCCTCAGATCTTCATATGTTCCCCAGATCACTAAAATGTAGTAACTCCAGACACAGACCAAGAGTAAAGCCTGAACATAGCCTGGTATAGCTCAAAGCCACATTAAATGTATCTACAAAAATGGGATTAATTTAGGAAAAGTTGTTATTCAATGAATGATTCAGGCCCATTAGTACATATAGTTCTATTTATCTTTCTGTATCCTTGTTTTTGTTTTCATCCAGCCAGTTTTCACTATAGTCATGCAATGACATTTTATTTTTGCTGAGGAAAGTAATCTCTGTGAACCTTTACTCTAATACAAACCAGCTTCTCCAAATTTTGAAGACTGAAGTTAGCAACAAGCCCCACTGTTTTCTAGTCAAAAGAGACATCCTGGCTTTTATCTAGCTGAATAAACTCCAACATCTGGGAGGGCAGTTTCTCGGGCTCCCTTTCAGACCTGCTGTGAGAGTTGTCAATCTTGCTCCCCTCTCTCAACATTTGCACCCCCCACCTCCTTGACATTGCCTCTTTGTTATCCTCAAGACCCCTTCAAAATCCCTAATGTGCTGAAGTACATCTCTAAAGCTAGTTGCTCCTTTCCTTTGGGGGTTGAGGGACACACATACCTGGAGAGGATCAAGGCTTACTCCTGGCTCTGCAATCAGTGATCACATCTGGGTTGGTGAAATCTGGGGGACTATATGGGATGCCAGGGCAAGTGCCTTACCTGCTTTACTATCTCTCTAGTCCCCATGTTGTTCTTTTGAACTGTGAGAGAAAATCATCATTAGATAGAAAAAAGCTTTGATGTTGTCATTTATGTCTGAAGGGAAAAAGAAATTTCCTGGGAAAGCTATTGTTGAAACCAAAATCTCAGTCCTTGGTTTATCCAACTGAATAGTCCATGTTCACCCAAATGAAGAGAATTTCAGAACATTCTGCTCAATAGCGTAAAACTTTATCCACACTTAGATGCTATTTAATGAGAAACAAGAAGTTAACTGTGGAGGCTTTAGGTTCATTTGAAGTTTTATGTATTTCTACAGACACTTTAAATACACTTTAGCTTCTCACTCAACAATAATCACAAAAGGGTCAAGAGCCCTTGGAACTCAATATATGTGGCATTCTGACTATGTCAAGAATTATTTATTTAATATTTTTGATCCAAAGTGTGAGGTAGTATTTCATTGTTCTTTTGTTTTAATTTCCCTGGTAATTAGTGATAATATTTTCTCATGTGCATGTTGACCATTTTATGTCTTGTTTTCTTTTCTGCTACAGCATGATTTGCACAATTGTTTAGAATATGCATTCAACTATAGAGTATTGTTATCTCCAATCCCACCACTCTATGACTCCAATCATTCTATCAATAGCCTTGGGTCCTCATCTAACACCCAATCTGACTCATTGATGGGTACATTCTTAGGCTTAATTATTGTACTTTGGGTCCCATTCTTTCTGTTGTATTGGCCAAAGTGATTTACTGAAATTTCTATTTAGCTTTTCTCCCCAATTTTGATAAGATTTGTTGCTGGTGAATTTGGTGAGTTCAATATCTTGGCTATTAGCTTTTTGTCAGATGTATGGCATTTGAATATTTTATTTCATTCATCTGATATCTTTTTGCTTTAACTTTGCTTTAACTTTAATTTTGCTGTGCAGAACACTTTCAGTTTGATGTAATGTTTGTTTATTTTTGCTTTAGTTCACCTTGCCAATGGAGTTAAAGCCCAAAGACAGCATTATTGTCACTATTAAGACACTGTTGCTCATGTTTTGTTTTTCATATTTTATAGTTGGCGAACAATAGCCTAGCCTTTCACCTATTTTGAATTAATTTCTGTGCATTATAGGAAATAGGGAGTTAATTTCATTCTTTTAATTGTGTCTATTCTGTTTTCCTTATATCATTTGTTGAATATACTATACTTTTGTCATTTTAAGCTCTTAGTTTCTTGTTATCAATGATAAGTATATATATACATATATATGTATGTACATATATATATAACTGGTTTCTAGGCTCTTGATTCTGCTTTATTGGTCAGTTTCTGCCAATATCATTCTATCTGTATTATTTGTACTATTTGTATTATTGTAGCTCTATATTATAGTTTAAAAATGGGTAAGAGGTCATGTTGCCTCCAATTGCCTTCTTTCTCAGTGTTAGTTTAGTTATCTAAATAGTATCTTTCTAAGACTAAAGTTTGGTGCACTATACTTTTCTGATATACTTTGCATTCTGAATCATTCACTGAGTAGACCTTAAGCAAATTATATGCATAATCTCTGAGACCCTCAGTCTTTTGTCTATGCTATGAAGATAATAAAATTAAACTCAAGGTATTGCTATAAAAATTAAAAATATTCTTATGTAAACTATCTAATGCCTTAACATCACAAAATATAGTGGTGGCAATAATTTTTATTAGAAATTTAATGAATAATCTTCCCCATCATGTTTTTATGGCTTTCTTGTGATTATATCGCTATCAATATTTTACACAAGCCTAAGTTAATGATGAGTTTATTTTAAGTCTAATTCATTTCAATATAATCTGTCACTATAAATATGAAATTTGTGTAGTAAATAGTGTCTGCCAGTATTAAAAGGAAGCCATTATTTCTGCATCCATCCCTCTTCCTATTCTTTTTGAACTAAAATGTAGCTTCTTGGATAATTTGATTAGCAGAAGCACTCAAACTTGAATTTTATTGTCATGTATTTTGAGATCTAAATGATAAATTAAAATTTCCAGGTTAGAATCTAAATGGATTCCAAGTTCTTGTTTCTCTTCTTGGATCTACATCCCCAATAAATGATCCCAAATGTATTGAGTATAGCCATAAATTATATTTTGATCAGCACCAAAAACTTGATGCCGAAGACCATCTTGACATTACCATTAGCGCATTTTGTAGCCTATAATTAAGCAGAATTTTCAGTAGATGAGATCTACTGAAAACAGAGCCATCCTTTCATGGCAGTGTAATCGGAGTGAGCTATCTCTCTCATTAAGTTCCTTGGTAATACATCACCAGTGTGACCTGTCATTCTAATGATACATTAGGGCAATTCATCAACAGGGTGAATTGCACTAATAAGGTGTTACTCCAGAGGATGGCTAACCAATGCAGAGAACATCCAGGGGCAGGTGTAGGATAACTGCACTCATAGGCCCTTGAGGGGATTATAGGATGGATTTCTTTTCATACTCTTCCTTACTTAACTATCTTTAATCTATTCAAATGTATGTCCATGTATTCCCAAATTCTTCTAATTTTATTTTTTGACTAATCCATGATTTCTTTACTTATACAGGATAGCCTACTTTGATTTTATTATATGATAAAGACACTTGGTTCTTTCTTGAAAGTTTTACTTAGATAAAAACCCATTGACATTATCAAGGTGTTTATGAATTTCTGATTGAGATCCTACAAGATTCTAAAATATGTGATATTTTAGCAACTGTTCAATGATACTATTGTAAAAATAAAGGAAGTAAGTAATATTAGAAGTAATTAATATTAAGTAATGTTAATTAATAATAATATTATAAGTAATAATATTAGTAATATTACTAAAAATAAGTGTCTCTGACTACTGCAATCATGTATTGTATTTGTCTCTCAGCTTCTGAGAAATAAAATCTAATGATAAATTAAAGGAAGAAAAATAATTTTATCTGCAAACACATTTTCTAAGATTCTAAAAACAATAATTTTGATTTGTAGCTAAATAATCTAATGAACTTAATGGTCTACTTTGTGTAGTAATATCAATAAAGCTACAGAATATTCTTTATGTAGATTTCTTAATATATATTTTAATGAAGTTAAAGATATATCTAGAACATATTTGTTTATTTTTTGTGAAAAGTAAAGCTAATGTGATTCAATTACAAATACTAATTGAAAATAGTTTGAAACTTATAGAAATAAATAAACTTAATTCTATTATTTTTCTCAAATATCAATTCTCTGAATTTTAGGTGGTAGATAACAATTTATTAATTATCATAACTTTTATTGAAATATGTTTTAAATAATAAAATTTATTTTCATAATTATCATTTTGTGGAATTTTGATGACTTTATATAAGTCTGTAATGACTGCAATTAAGATATTGAACGATTTTTTGTGCTTAAAAAAACTTCCTTGCTAGTTTAAAGATCTCCTTTTCAACTGTAATCCAAAGCAATGGTTTATCTTTCTTCTTTCACTATAATGTTGTCTTTTCTTGAATTCTGTATAAATGAAATCATACATGGTAGTCTTTTGTGTTTGAATTCTTTCATTTTCAATATATATTCAATATATATTGATGTATATACTCATGTTTTTTTTTATTTTATTGCTAAATAGAACTTCATGAGACTTTGTTTTCATAAGAGAAAGAACCATAAGATAGTAAGTCTAGTTGCTGCAAAGAATAGCCATATAAATGTAATTATTACCACAGAGATGGTTATACATATTCCTGCTTTAATAGAGGATAAATACCTTCTCCTTTAATATATTATTTTAGTACTTTACAATGACAAGCTAGAAAGCTAAATGATGGTAGAAATTGTACTCTCTAGCTTGTCATTAGATCTGCAATATCTTGCCCAATGACTGCTTTTACTAGGTACTTAATAAATCATTGTTAACTAAATGAAGACATTAATAGATGCACATCATCTGTGTACAAGACTCATATAAAGAGAGCAGTTCCTCAAACTGGGGAACAGTAAAAGGTAAAAAGAAAAGTCATATTCACTATCACTTTCTGAACACCAATCACTAGAAGTGCTTCTAAACTGAGTCTATTCTGCTTATTTTAGGTTTCTTACAGATCTGTTTTTAACATCTATGACCTATGCATTTTTAAAACATTTTAATTGTGTTTTAATCCTGATTTTTATTTTAGAAAATCAACTCAGTTCATTTACTATGTTGTGTAGATCTTTTATTTATTTTACTTTTTATTTTTTATTTCACCTTCATTTATTTTATTTTATTTCAAAATAATTTCTAAATATTTACTATTTTCTGAATTGCATGGTCTTTTTAATTCCAGAATTTTTTTTTTAAACACCAAAAGTAGAATCAGAAAAGAAATAGTACACGTGGAAATAGAACCCCCATAGAATGTAAACATTTAAAGGTAGTTTAGTCTACTGCCCTATTTTTACAGAAGAGGAAACAAACCTCAAAAATGAGCTGCCCACATCAATAACAAAAATTTTATAATCAAAGATTATTTGCTGATAGCTGATAGCTAATTCTAACATAAGGCAGTTATTTCTCAGCATTTAATTTATAATACAAGGAAATTTTCTTAGCTTGCTTACTTAATTCTTCATATTTAAAATTTATTCTATAGAATCAGAAGCATGTGATACACTGAGTGGTATACCAGAGCATGTTATTGGGAGAGTAGTTTTTTCCCCAGCAGTTGAATAGCCAAAATTAGAATTTATGCTAAAACAAGAAAAATAAATTTAAGATGAGTCCAGGAAGGTATGGCAGAGGAAATACCTAATGTGTGAGATCCTGAGATTTATCCTTGCACAACATGTACAAGTGGTCCCACACACTATAGCACCACTAATTATTACATCTATATTTAAAACAGATATACATTAGGGAAATCCAAAACAAAGCAACATCTCACACCAGTGAGAATGGGTCATACTGAAAATAATAGAAATAATCTGTGCTGGTGGGGATGTGATCAAGGATTACAAAAGAAATTGGTGGAAATGTTGTCTGGTTCAACCCATGTGGAAAATGACATTGTGAGTCCTTAGTAAAGAGTTGAGTTGTTATATGACCCAGAAATTCCACTTTTGAATATCTATCCCCAAGACATTCATTCAAAAGAATGTGTACACAACATTATCCATTACTGCAGAGAGTACAGTAGCTAAAGAAATAGAATAAATCTAGGTATCTAACAACAAATGAATGGATCATAAAGGTGTAGTAAATATACACAATGGAATATTATACAACTGCATAGACTAAGAAAAGCATACAATTTGCTGCAGCCTGGTTGGAACTGCAAAATAGCATGTTAAGTGAAGTAAGCCAGTAGAAGAAAGACAAGCACCACAGGATCATCTCACTTGTTTGTGTTACTATATAAAATAATTGTATTAGGAAATATAATGTAGTAAGGGGTGCCTAGATCACATTCGATCCCAGAACCTAAGGAGGAGAACAGAAAAGTAATCAAGGTGAGAAGGAAGAAGATTAGAAAGGAAAGTAATGAGGGAATAATGTTGTGGATTGGGAGAGTGATATAGCCATACATCCAAAGCACCGATTCAACAGCACTGAAGACATGAGATCTAAACTGAAATCACCAAACTTTAATGTGTCTGCCAAAGTGGTTAGAGGAGGAATCTTAATTAAGTTTAATTAAATTTAAAAAATAAAAAGAACAAATATAAAACCAAATTTTATATTGAATCATACTCAACTGAGGTATTGATTATGCTCAATATGACATCTCAGCAGATGGCCAAATCTATTATTACACTTGATTAAATTTTGTGCTTTAGTTTGCTCCTTCATATGTATTATCTCTACTAAGAAAGCACATATACCAGAAATTAGTTTTCCAAGAGGAATAAAGTTCACCTGAGACTTTTTTCCCCTTAGTGGATATTAAAGGCCAATTTTATTAGTCTATTAAATTAGAATGTTCAAAGTGTACTGGCAAGTAGTGAAGGACTGAAAATGAAAGTATCCAAACTAATTTTAGTCATTAGTCATAAGATTTCATTGCATCGTGTTCAATAAGAATAGGTGAGGTACAAATCTGCTTGCAGCTGAGCAGGGTTTGACATCTGATATCTTATAGTCCCTTGAACATTGACTCTCAGTGACCCCTAAACACAAGAACCAGAATAAAGTCCTGAGTATTACCAAATATGGCCTAAATCCCTTCCCCCCAAAAAACAGGAATAGGAAAGAATTTTACTGTCACAACTTTTTTTTGTTTGTTTGTTTTTGGGTCACACCCGGCAGCGCTCAGGGGTTACTCCTGGCTCCATGCTCAGAAATTGCTCCTGGCAGGCACGGGGGACCATATGGGGCACTGGGTTTCGAACCGTTGACCTTTTGCATGAAAGGCAAACACCTTACCTCCATGCTATCTCCCAGACCCCTACTGTCACAACTTTTATTTGAACAACCTAGTCACCATTAAATTATATTTGTGTTGTGAAGCTTTTGTTCTTTTTTCAAATAACAATTCTTTTTCTTTATCTTTAAAACCCCAAACCAATTATATTATAAAAATCTGAAAGTAATTTTTATGCCTTGTCAATATTCATTGGCAAGTGTAATTTATCAAAATAGTCCCACTTTTCTAATATGTATCATCAGATCTGCTTCAAATACTTTTCTTTTAAGGTTTTTCTTCATTCATTTAGATAATTCATGGTTATAAGTATAGTTATTTAAACTTCATTTTTATTCTATGAAAGTAAATACTTCTCTTTTACTATTGGAGTCAACTTTAAAGAATAGAAGGGCCTTTGTTAAATAGCTAGTCTGCAATTATTTTAAAAAACAATAAATGCTCTTTGACTTAAGATCATTTAATTTTTGCCCCTATATAGCCTCATTGCCATATTTCTCTTTGAATAAAAAAGAGTCCTATTACCAATCTGCTTTGGAAGAAAATTTGAAATCCATTTATGATTAATTTCTCAAGTATTACATAAAGCTCTTTGTCCAAGTTTTCTTGTTTTCTCAGAATGAAATCTGCAAACCTGCCAATGCTTATGTCTTATTCTAATCTATGGAACATATATGACATGAGAACAAGTACAACATCTGTTGAAGGATATGACTTTGATTTTACATTCAATTTGTCTTCAAGCAGTTGGCTGCTGTCTGAATTGCTAGTGGATATTCCATCAAAAATAATGTCTCCCTTTTCATTTCTCCCTTCCCTTTTCTGGAAGGCTCTTCCATGTTCAATGTTCCTCCTTATAAGAATGCTCTGTAAATCAAACACAAGAAGATGTAATAGAAACTGATCTGGATGTGTCAGATCCACATTTAATTGTAGGAACTTTAAAATTATCCAAAATTTTCTGTAATAGTTCTCAGGAAGATCTATCTAATTCTTTCTTATAAATTTTAAGATGTCACATTCTAAGAGAGCAGCTATATAACAGTCCACAATTTTTAACCTTAGCACAACTATTGTGGATTGATTTGATAAGGTATTTTTGCTGTATTTGATTATCTCAATTAGCTTATTTAATGTTTTAGGCTTTTGGTGTTTTATTTCAAATGATGGTTAGTCATTGTACAGATATTTCTTAAATAGATTCACAGGAATGAGATGTCTTCCATATAATTTAAAAACTGATCATTGGTTGGACTCCTGACCTCACTTATTAGGTAAATATGTCTACTGAAACCACATTAAAAATTAAAGACATGAGTGGGAAATCAATATAGTTTCAATATTTTAGTGGAGTTAAAACAAAGGAAACATTTTCAAAAGAATAAGTCAGACAAAAATAAAATTCAATCATCAGCTTGACATTTTTACTAAGTTTGCAAGAGTCATTTATTCCTTTAAATGGGAGACTTATTTGAGATTAATTTAAAAGGCCATATGGAATTTCATACCGTTACCATATGAATAAAAATTTCCTTTAACCTTGCCAAGCCTAATACTTCATCTAACGTCTACAATTAGGGTCATAGTACATACATACTTCTGCAACTTGTTGTATATATAGCACATATATACATATATACACTTATCAAAAATGAAAAATACATTTGAGAGTCATCTCAAATACTCTCTATGGTGATACATAGATGTGACTCTAGAGAATAATCCTTGACATCACACTATGAAAAGCAAAGTGACTCATTGTTACTTCTATCTTACAAAAAACTTTTTTTTTCATTTTTTTTCTCATCTCTTTTACACTCTCTCTTTAGAATGTGCCTGGGTTAGTTGCTGGAATTCACCTTGGCCATTTTCTTTTTCCTTTTTTTTTAAAAAAACATTTTGTTTTCAGAATTTGTATATGATTCTGTATATGAAAAGTTAATTTTCGTATACTATCAGAGAAATTGGGAAATTCTTACAGTAGGTTTTCACTAAAGGTTTTTCAAGTATACATATCAGCCCCTCATTTTAACATTTCCCCTTAATGAGTTGTGTAAAGTTTTCATTTCTTTTCTTAGTGGGATAGATAGTATTCTCAATAGCTTTTTTTTCAAGAACTAACTTTTTTAGAACTTTGTCTTCATATATGATAAACACAGGCCATGCCTATTGACTTCCATTTTACGTAGGAAAAAACAGTAGGTATTGCTTTTGTGCCTCCTGGGAGTGAGTCTTGCTATAGCAAAGTGTGAGGCCAGCTTGATTTTTGTATCTTGTAGATGATTTAATGCTTTTTGTCTCAGTATCATTGGATTTCTTTCTCTTTGCAGTTCAAAAAATTCACCATAATATATCATATAACTGATTATTTTGTAGCTGTTTTTTATGAAAAACTGCTGTGCCAATTTGGTTCTGCAGATATAGAACTTCTTTTATCATAGGAATTTTTCTTTCGTTATGCCTTCAATAATTCTTTTTTGGTTGCTCAGTTGTCTAGTTTTCTACTTTGGAAATACAGTCATTTCTTATTTAACATTGCCAATTGGTTCTTGAAACAACAATCTAGTGAAAGAACCTGTAATGAAAGCAAGTCCTAGCATAATACTTTGTAAATGTTCACCATAATTTTCTCTCATCAACAAAATGATGTTCTTTTAAACATTATTACTTACTTTTGAGGTACATGCTCTCTGGTGATATGGGGGCTACTCTTAGTTCTTTAAGCATGAGTGCTTGAAAGTACTTGTAAGGTTTTGAATCAACTGGGAAATCCAAAAGCAAATTCCTTTGAGCCATCTCCCCAGTCTCAAACATTAGTTAAGGACCTGCTACATGTTTTTGTTGGTTTGTATGTTTGTTTATCATACCTACCATAGCTTCACTAACTTCTCATTTTTGCCATTTTATCACATTTGTCTTCCATGTCATTAGCTCTATTTTTATCATTATCCATTCTACTTCTAGTTGTTTCTGATAAAGTTTCCATTTATTTAAGAAAATAACCCAACTGTAATCAGGGCTTGCACTTGGCAGGGCTCAGAGAACCTGATGTGTTGCCGGGAATTGAACCCAGATTATCAAAGGAAATGTCCTACCTATACTCTCTGGCCCTACTTTAAAATCGTTAAGTGTGTAGAGCAGCGTTTCTTAAGCCAGGGACATAAGGATCCTGGTAAGCCCCCAGGATATTATTCCTAGGGGTCACAGGTTAAAATCACATAAATTGGGGCCACAGGAAGGAAACAATCAGAAAGGGACTAACATCAGAAAAAGATGAGAAATACTCGAATATTTCTAGTTTTCATTACTGAATCATTAAATATAACTTCTAGTATACTTCATTATAAAAAATAACAGAAATTGGACAGAATTAGAGTACTATGGTAGCCATGTGTTGATGTGTTCCATTTATCAGGGCATGATTTCACTCGTTATCTTCTTACTAAAAAATCAAAAGCAAACATCTGAAGAGTATACTGAGACCAACACAGATCTGCACAGTAAAATACCTTCTTCTCCGTAAAATTTTTCCCTTCTTGGAGGGCAAATCACTGAAACAGAGAAATTAGGACGATTCACAATGGAGTGTCTCCACTATATTACAATCTCTCTTCCTTTTTTACTTTTATCTATTTTCTAGACGAATCTTGGCAATGCTCATGCAAAAAATCCAAAGTACAGCAGAAAGGCACTTGTCTTGTACGTGGTCAACCTGGCACTCACTAAATAAAAGTTTCCATGTCCCAACAAGTGTGATTCCTGAAGGTTGAGCCAGGAGAAAGCCCTGAGCACTACTGTGGTGACCCAAAAAATAAATGAATCAAGAAAAGACAATGCAAAGAGCCAACTCTGAAAAGTTTTTGCTTTTCTTTATGAGAAACTCCCATTGGTACTTAAAGCATAATCCTTACTGTCCTCTGAGGAATTCTTCCTGGTAGACCAAGGGAGAAGGGGAACACATGAAGTGTTGAGGATAGAACCCATTTTGGCTGCCTAAAAGACAATCTATCTGTCTTGCAAGGTCCACTATCTCTCTAGCCTCGTAATTTTTCTTTTCCTAGCATTTTTCCTTTTGCTAATTTCCATTAATCTCAGGAAAGAACATGTACATTCCTTTATGTCATCATCTTTTCCTGAATATATTGATATAAGTTCTTAAAATACACTCTGAGAATGTAATATAAAATTTTATATATGCAAAATAAATTTTAAAGTCATACCTCAAATTGCTACCTGACAAAACATGATTCTGTATAAACTATCTGCATTTGAAAGGATTAGTTACAGAATAGCCTATTTTAGTTATATCCGTGAATATTAATATAAAAATAAGCAGTCTATCTCTGCAATCACTTGACATTGTATAGTGATAAAGAGGCATGTAGATATCTTGCTCTTATTTCTTTACCAAAGAAATGAAACTTAATAAAATGTCAATGAAATTAGTTCTGTGTCTTAAATGGGTATGTGTGTCTTTTTTTAATGTAATATACTTTTTTCCACCAACAGTCATTGTTAGAAAGCATTAAATTGAGCATTCAAGATTAATTCCCTACCGGGTCAAGAGGAGACCAGCATGTAGCCAATCCTACCTTAGTGTTTCTTCTTAATGGCTCCAGCACAGTGTGAAAAAGTAAACAGTTGTGACAAGAGATGTAATGGATGAGCTGAGTGTAACAGGTCACCCCCACTGAAGCCCATCCTCTCTTTAAGTATACTCTATAATGAAGTGTACTATGGTTTTTCAGACCATCAAAGACTTGTATTGTAAACCATATTTCTGGAGTAGGGAAGGATCTTGAATAAATACATTGTGAGTGATGATGCCTAGAGACACCAGCAGAATAAAAACAAATAATGAATAAAGTGTACATCTCTTAAAGTTTCAGCCTAGGGTTCCCTAATATTATCAAATTTTCCTTTATCTGTTCCAGAGTCCTATTTCCAATCTCTCTTATGGACAGATACTTGACTCTAAACTTCTTAATGATTATTTGGAAAAGAATTATTTTATAATGGTCAGCAATAGTGAGCCAATAGCATTTTTTCAAAATCCCAACATATCTCCTGACTTTTCATACATTTAGAATATGAAGATATATGGAAAATAAAGTATGATAATGAACAACCTGCTTCCTATATTTCATAGAATTATAAGTGAACTTGTAACAATTTTTACATCTGTCACTAATCTCCAAATCTCATGGATATAGTCTGAGAAAATAAAATTAATTTTCCATTTACCATAGGTTGCTACTCAATAATGAATATAGTATACCTCTTGAATTATTTAGGATTTCTTTGATATCTTACCAATATTTAATTGTTTTACTATATTAAGCCTACTCATATGTTTATATCTAAATATTATTTAAAGAGCATGTTTCACATAACTGACATGGTTTATCATAATGAATTTGTTACCAAGTAAATGGGAGCAAAATTATTAAAATAGAAAAAATAAAGAAATAAAAGAAGGGAGGAAAAAAGAGGACAAGAACAAGAAAATTTGTGAAAATTATTGCTTCTCAAAATAAGGGTCATTAATCATTGCTAGAATGTTTAGTAAACTCATTGCTAATTGGCTTCATTTGGTTATAAACATTAGGTGGCTTCAGATACACATTGGCATCTAAATTGGCATAGTCCTACTGGAGCAACAAAATTAAACGAAAATAAAGTTGTCATGCGGTCCAGGAATTCCAAGCTCTAAAAGATAATACTGTAGCTTTTTGAGGGTATGTTTTTGGCTGTCAGGTCTTAAAAAAGTACAAGAAGGCCCACACTCACTGCAAAAACAGTCCTGATGATGTCAGCTTAAATGGTGTATACCTGTAGTTTTGGTTAGATTGGTGTTTCTATAGAGAGTCTTGAGGAGTGGTGAAGTGGGGCCATTGAAGTAGTAGTTGTAGTTGATTGGTGCAACAGGCATGGCTTTGGTGAAATTTAGTCCTCCCTCTCCTTCTAAGATTTACAACTTTCAACTGTGTGTCCATAATTTTTCACAGTTTGGTTTACATCTCTTTTGAGGACAGAGCGAGTCTATGGAACTTGTGGGTGCAGACATGAGACTGTGTTTGTGTGCATATTTTATATTTATAGACATTTTATGTATATGTGTATTTATAAGTACTTTGTATTTTTTATATAGATCATCTTCTGTGCAAATAAAACTTTTTCATTTTTGTTTTCTTATCTAAATGCCTTTTTCATACTGGCAAGGACTTTCAAACTAATGAAAATATGAATAGTGAGAATCAATATACTTGTCCTTGGTCAGTATCAGGAAAATAAAACACTCAATCTTTCACTTTAATATAATTTAAGTTATAGATTTGTAGTTGTCCTTTATTAAGTTAAGATATTTAATTTCTTTTTTTTTCTTTTTTGGTTTTTGGGTCACACCCAGCAGTGCTCAGGGGTTACTCCTAGCTTCATGATCAGAAATTGCTCCTGGCAGGCACGGGGGACCATATGGGGCACCGGGATTCTAACCGATGACCTTTTGCATGAAAGGCAAACGCCTTACCTCCATGCTATCTCCCGGGACCCAAGATATTTAATTTCACTCTAGATTTGTTGAGTTCAGTGTTTTTTTTCAATATCATTAATTTTACCAAAAATTTTTGTTTCTATTAAGAGGATTGTGTGGTGATCTTCTAACTTTTCTATATTGTGATGAAGTTAATTTATTTTTAATATTAAGCTTGCCTTGTTTTCCCAGGATAAAGCCCAGTTTGTTGAAATGCACTTTAACATTTGTTTATTGAATTTGATAATATTTTGTTAAGGATTTTGAGATCTGTTTTTGAGATATTATTGATCTACAGTTTTATTTGTAAAATCTCTGCTGATTTTGCTATGGTAGAATAATACTGATTTCATGAATTGAATTGAGAAATATTGCTTCCTTTTCTATTTTCTGCAAGATATTGTATGCAATTATTATTCCTTCTTTCTTACATATTTATTGGAATTTAGCAGGAAAACTGTCTTGGTTTGGAATTTCTGCTAGTAGATTTTACCACTGAATTAAAATTTTAAATATGTGTAGATTTGAGACCAGGGTGATGATATAACAAGTATTTTGCTCATGGTTGACCTAGTGTTAAGCCTCACCAGGAGTGATCTTTGAGTACAGTGCCAGGCATACTACTTGAGCACAGCTGGATAAAGACAAAATCAAATCTAAAATAAAATTAAAATATTAATAGACTATCAAAATTAGATACGTCTTCTTGAAAATTTTTTCTCTGTCTTTAAAGATATCCCTTTTCTCAATTGTGCTATTTTTCATTTATAAGAACTATAGTGAAACCTCTTTTATTTACAATATCTGTAACCTAGTCTTTTCTTTTTGTTGGGAAATCTGGCTAGATGCTGACCAGTTTTGCAAATTTTTTTCACAAAGAACTAGTTTTTTAATATTTCTCTAAATATTTTTGTTTTAAGCAACAAAATATAAGGAAGGAAAAATAATATTTCTATTATAACCCCAGATTCTCTGACTTGAGAATAATAAATTAGACTAAAAAAAAAGGTTAACAAAAGCATATCCAAACATTTTTAATATAAGTTTTAACATGGCAGTAAAGCTTAATAACTAAATGAATATCTGAAGAAATAGTTAAACCTGAAAACTTATCCTAAATTTGACGAATAATGTGAAGTCAATAAACATGATACATTAAAAGGGTGTGAAATAAAGACATTAAACTAAAGAAAAGAACAAGGCCTTGGATTCCTTGACCTTGAAACTCATATTTACAGCACTCTACTTCCAAAAGGGTGCAGAATATAATGAGATTAGGAATATCATGAGATGCAGGAATCAAACCCTGGTTGGTTGTTGTGTGTCTTGTTCCTCTTCTATCTAGCTCCCTTCTAATAACAAGGAGAGCACTTCTCTTAACAGAGACTAATGAATAGCCTTAAAAAAACTTTTCTTTCTAGAACTTTCAAGTATGTTACTTCTTAAGGAGGAAAGGGGGCTGATCTGATTCTTTTCTCAATCTGCTCTTTCCCAAAAGCCTTCAACTTAAAATATTCAATATGCCAGGGTATCATATTTTGTAATTGTGTCTTCTGAATCGTAGCATCTGTTCCATACTTATATGGCTTGGGAATTGTTAGATGACACCCTACTGTTATCCAAAACAAAGGCATACCCCCAAATTCCTCTTTCCTTTTCACCTATCCCTTTGATATGTAAAAGTCCACCTGGATTTCATTCAACCCTACCCAGCCTGGTTGAATTTGTACTGGGAGAATAAAGAAAGGTCATTTTGGCTTGGTGCGCCCAGAGAGACCACAGACAGGCAAGAAGCCAACCAGACTCCATGATTGTCTCTTGACTGACTTGGTTTATTAATTCTTCGAGCCCAACCTGGGGTTGGAAATACAATGCATGGGGTGAATTTACAGGGAATGAGTCTTTAACTTCTATCAGAGTATGATATTGAATTTGATATTAAGAGTATGATATTAAGATTCTCTTCCCCAGTCCTTTTCTCCCTTCAATTTTCTTTTCTTGTCTCATTTCATAAGGACCTTCCTCAGGATTTCTCAGAAAATATGGGTTTCTTCCCCTAAACTCTTTACATTTTTGAGTGACTGCGTGTGACATGACACTGGGGGTAAAACAGCAAGAGAGAAAACAGAAAGAAAAGAATCTATAGTGATTCCTTACATACACTTCAAAGACCTCTTTTTTATTTTCCGGTTCCTCAGGGCCAGAGATGTAGGTTTATTCTCTCTGAATTTTGTGCCATTTTTTGCCACTCTGCTTGTTCCTACTACATCATTATAACACCTTAATTGGTTCTGTAGGTGAGGAGAAAAGAACAACTGCAGGTAACTTCTAAAATATCCCACTCTTAGGAATGTATTTTGCCGTCTCCTTCTGATCTTTAAGGTTACTTTCAATAGTACTTGTCATTCTTCAAGTTTTGACTTTTCTCATTTTCTGCTTGCATTCAATTGCTTATTTCTTTTGAGTCTTTGGGTAGCTAATTGCCTTCAGTTTGAACTCTGTGGTTGCGATGTGTGGACAAGGGAGGGAGTTAGTAAAAAGCTTACCCCATCTGGGCAAGTTCTGCGCATTCTCACCATTGAATGAGCTAAGCAAAATATTATTCGAATACCTAAGAAGTTTCTGGAAATTGGACTAATAATGGCCAAAGATTTGGAAGTTTTAAGATATTTGATGTGGGCTGGGATTCTAAACTATAAAAGAAGCATCTTCGTCCTCACAGTAAATGAATAGGTTGTATTCTCAAAAATCTCATTAATGGCGATGGAAATTTATACATCAGTATAGCGGAAATTCAATTGCCTTATTTTCTCTGTCTGTAAAAGTCATCAGGGTTTTTGTTCACTCAAATCACAGACCAAACATTCCATATATATTATAAGCAAGGATGCTGTTTCATGTGGTTAACCACTTTTCTACTTTTTACAGCTGAGTAAAGTTATAAGATAATAGTTCAGTGTAAAGAAATGTACACAGATACACAGCATTTTGTTTTATGTAAGTTTTTTTCAGATCATTACTCACTCTTTGTACATAATACAGAAATATCTTTATCTTTCCTTGTACTTATATGAATGAACAAAGCCAAAAGGTATTTTGATATTTTTTGTTACTAGAAACTGTCACCACCCTGGTTTTTACATTAAAATTAACTCTGGAGTCATATAATATAATATCTCCAGAAACCTGATGAGATCGGCAACCTCAAATTTAGTTACCCGAGAGAAAATATGTGTGAATTGTTTGAAGAAATCTGTTTTAACTCTGACTTCTTTGGCCTTGCTATATATTCTCTTCGTGCATTCCTCAAATGTATTAATATGTATGGCTTATTTGTTCTTATATCTTTATATAAATATGTCATAAATATGACTATATGCTGTGCTCTGTTGAAATAATAAGCAAATTTTAATTTTGCCAAGAGCAGTGCTATTTATTAGAATTAAACAACAAATCAAAGGGAGACAGAGATAGTCCAGAAGGTTGTCCACATGCCTTGCATACAGCTGAGCAAAGTTTGATTCCCAGCATCACAAATGGTTACTTGAACACTGCCACAAGTGATTTGTAAGCACAGAAAAAAGAATGAGCCCTGTGCACCACCAAGTATATCTCAAAAATCAAAAACATTTTAAAAGTAGAGAAAATCAAAATAATGAATATGGAACTAGTTTCTTCTAAATTTTTAATGTTAATTGAATCACCATGAAGTGCACTACCATCTTGGCTCACTAAGCATGGTGGAGTTCTGCATTGCTTTCCCATTGTGACTTTTGCATTCTACAGGTGTTGTGTGACTGAGTGACCTCAGTTAGGATCCCCTTGTATGCTTAATATGAGGTATGAAGAAATGAAAAATTGCACACTAATGGATCTGCTGATCATGATCTGGTGTCAAAATGACATTCCTGAGTGCCTCAGTTTCCTTGATACCTCCATTACTTAGGAATCAAGATTTGTCAGGGGCTATCCAGAATGGCTAGAAGCCTTCTTTTTGTCATACAGTTTCTCAGGCATCCTGATCAGAGATACGTTAACTTTTGAGAAACATAGAGGAGTTTGGAGTAGACCTGGGAGAGGTGAGGGAGGGAAAGAACCAGTATGGTTGACTCCTAGGTCTTAGTGGCTCATGGCTAGGGCTTTGACTTTAGATTTCTTCATATGTACCTGTGTCAGTACTTGAAATCATTCTTCAGCCTCACAATGAACTTGAGTGAACAATCTACCAGATGCAGCAGCTTCAATGACTAGCTCACAGGGATTCCTTTTCTAAATTTTATTAAATAATTTGCTTAGGATTTAAGCAGCAAATACTTTAAAAACTATTAATAAAGGTTTAAAAAGAATAAAACCTTTTATTTTGACTACAAAACTCTGAATTTTTAATTTATAAATTTCCAATTCTATGGCCAAATATTTTATTCTATTCATTTCCTAAAGATAAAACAGACCTCTTAAAGAGAAGATGTGAATCATAGAAGCAAAGCACATAAATACATATGTGGTCATTAGGTTGCCTATTATAAAAAGGGGGGATGGAGAAATAATATGGAGGAGTTTGTAAAGAATTGAAGGAAGATGGAAGGGAAGATAAAGAGAAAAGGATGAAGTAAAGTTTTCTCACTATGTACTTTAATATGGAAAAACTGGTCCTTCAAATCTTAGTGGTAACACCTGGACATGTAGCAATGCTAAACTTTTTATTAACACCTATTTTATACATTAATATGGCATTTTATACTTAATATTTTATTTGGTGGAATAGAATCCTTTATGTGATACATTATGTAGAGTGTTAGGGTTCTTGAATTTTCTATAATTTCTTTTACCAATCCCTATGTTTAACTTCTATTATAATATCACAATTATAACATGATTTTCATTTAAAATCTATAGATTATTAGAATAATATTACTTATGGTTATCTCTATTATTTTCTACCTTACTCTAAACCACAGATTAAAAGTCTTCTATTATGGAGCTAATCAGACAAAGCATTTCACATTTGATATTTTTCTGTAATTCAAGCATTATTTGAAAGAGAATATCTTTTGCTATTATCATAATTGCCATCTTTCCATTTAATAAAAGTCTCTTTATCTGCATAGATTTACTTTAACAGTTAAAAACTGTTCTGCATTAACACCTCTCAATAGAAGGTTCTATATAGAACAATATTCAGTATATTTTGAGCAATGCATTTAAAGAATTTAGTTGCTAAAGAATTAAAATCATCTTATATCAGTCAGCATTATTTATTAGAAAAATCTCTCTGTGGGTTCCCAAAATAGCATTATTAAATAATAAGTCTTAAAAGTAACCAGAATACTTTGTTAATAAATATTCTGATTTTTTTCCTTTTGCCATTTTCTTCTCTCTGCTTTAAGATACAAATGTTATAGGATACTTTATTGCATATTTCAGAATGATAAAATGTATACCTTAAACAATTCTTTGTTTCATATTGACTAAAAATCTTCATTGAAAACTTAAACTCAGTGGACCTAGCTGAGCCACTCAATGACTTACAGGACCTACTCTGCAAACGTGATATCACATGTTCAATCCCCAACACCAACCACCACATGCTTATACAATGATCCTGACAGTTCAGCTGTTTGAGTCAGATTGTTATATTGTCTGAAATCTGTGACACTGAAGACCATACTACAAGCAGATATGACCACAAGTGTGAGTGTAAGCACTGCCATCAAGGCCTGCAGCTGTGATGGCACCACTACTGAAAGATGTGCCTGTATCACATTATATGGAGAACTGAGGCAAACACCAACAAAATCTACACCTTGGATGTTACATGAGCATCACAAGAGGAAACATGATCCCAGTAAATATCATACACACATTAAAGGGGCGGCGTAGCATCCAAAAAACACTGTGAACATCTCAATATGAATTGTCATCCATGTGAGCACAAATGAAATGTGCAAGAGCTGCAAACAGAAGTTTGTTACTCCTACACAATGATATCAAGAACAACAGCAAAGAGAAGGAAGAGGAATTAGAGAAAATTTTATAAGCACTTGATCAATTACTCAGATGGACTGCTTTAATTACATATAAATGTTATTATTTAAAACTCAATAATATTCTTGCATTATTGAAGTGTCACTCATAATATAAAGTTATTCTATCCTTTTTGAAGTATGAGCCATATATTAGTTGTTCCTAATATATTCAGCGTTGTGTTCCATTACTACTCTCTAATTCCAAAACATTTCCATCATTTGCAGAATATCAGTTATATGTAGTATTTAAAGAAAATAACTGCATTAAGTAATTCAATGACTTATGTGAGGTTGTCAGGAACATCCTATGTTCCAGAATATCGTGAGGAGTAGGAAAGAAATTGAGTGAGGGAAGAGAAAGACATATTAAATGACTGGAGACAAGGAGTAAGGCATGTTAGGTGACTTGTGGATATTAAGGAAGGGAAACTAGAGTCAACAAGAATGAAATCATCAGACCTAAACTTTAATCACCAAATTTTCAATGATACCTGTTTGGATGGCAGGCTCTAGTGGGGTTGTAGTGGTATGGGATGGATTCTGGGAATATTGGTGGAGTGGGGGTTGACACTGACAGTGGGATTGATCCTGAAACACTGCATGCCCATACCCAACTATAAATAACTTTGAAAATCACAATGTTTTAATTTAAAAAAAATTCATGATTTTCAAGTTCTTCCTCCCCTTCTTGAATTTTTTTCCACTTTTTAATTCTTCCCTTTCCTTCATTTTTGTTCCAATGGGGAGGACTCGCACTTATGGACTGTGGTACTTATGTTCTAAGTCATACTTACCAGCGGTGGCACATTTCAGTTGTGAAGATCACATATGACACATTTCTGTCTATGTTGCTTGGACATAGTGCTCAGTTTGAATTGTACATAAGTTGTGATACTCACACATACTTGGTTACAGTGCTCTAGATATTTTACACTCAAGGGTTTAGAAACAGTGATTCCAGTATCATACTTAGTATGTGGGGGTGGCACTAGAAATTGAACTATTGGCCTCATGCTTGAAATTAAGCATTCCCTCTTTTAAACACACTATAACTTTGTAGAAGTCCAAGTTACATTTTGTCTTTTCGCAGGTGATTTTGATATATCTTAGAAATTATTACCTAAATTAATATTATACAGCTTATATCAATATTTACTCTAATGATTTTCTAGTTTTAACTCTTATTAGAAACTCTGGTCTGTTTTGAGTTAATAGTTGTGAATGAATGAAGTAATGTGTATGTGAATATCTAATTGTTTCATCATCCACTTAACATAATGAATGATCTTAGCCAATTTAGGCTAAACACCTAAGAGAAGAGTTTACAACCAGATTCCAAATTAGTGTATTTATGACATATATGATGAGACTATCAGAAACAAAATGTCAACCCATCCATTTAATTGGCATATAATAAAATTAGCAATTACTTGCATAAAATGTATAAAATATTTGGGCCCGGGAGATAGCATGGAGGTAAGGCGTTTGCCTTTCATGCAAAAGGTCATCGGTTTGAATCCCGGTGCCCCATATGGTCCCCCGTGCCTGCCAGGAGCAATTTCTGAGCATGGAGCAAGGAGTAACCCCTGAGCACTGCCGGGTGTGACCCCCCCAAAAAATAAATTAAAAAGTATAAAATATTAAAATTTTACCAGTGTAAGTTTTGCTAGTAATCAGCAAAAGAAGATAAAGGAAGACTATTGTAACTGGTAATCAAAGATGTGTGTTTACTGTAGCAAGCTTGGTTAAATTTAGTTACCTAATACCTGATCAACACTGAATGAACAAATGATATCTTGCGCCTGCTTTTGCAAAGCAGAGACATTATTGAGTGTAACATAGATTGCATCAACAATACCAATTTTGAATAATTATCTTACCAGTGAACTGGCTTTGCATTCTCTGACAGCTTTCCTTAAATGCATCCCTTGAAAAGTAGAATTTGAGCTAAGAATGTGGTTCATCTATAGACCACCTATGTTGCATGGATTTCATTCCCAGATTCACCAAAGAATCAAGTAATCAAAAAGTTTTCCGAAATGTAAATATTGAAAACATTTTAAAATCTTTGCTATTAGTGCTGGAAGATAGTACAGTAGTTAGGACCCATGTTTAGTAAGCCAGGTTAGATCCCTAGCACCAAAGTGTCATCTTGTGCCCAGGAGTTTCCAACACTGCCAGGTTGGTCCAGAGATCCCCAACACCACAGCACCTGAGAAGTTTCACATCTTCAATCTCTTTGCATTGAACCAAAGGCCTGATTGGCTAAGAATCCCATTCATTTTTTTTTAATTTTAATTTTTATTTTTTGTGGGTTTTTTGGGTCACACCGGCAGTGCTCAGGGGTTACTCCTGGCTCCATGCTCAGAAATTGCTCCTGGCAGGCACAGGGGACCATATGGGGCACCGGGATTCGAACCGATGACCTTTTGCATGAAAGGCAAACGCCTTACCTCCATGCTATCTCCTGGGCCCCTAAGAATCGCATTCAAATCTTTCATGTGTCTGGTTTGTATGTGTGTAGACAGGTGTATGATACTATACCATGAACTGATAACACTGGAATCATATCACAAAATTAATTTACTCTGATCTTGGGTGAAAAAAGGGAGGTTTTAAAAAATAAGCACTTGGGGCTGGAGTGATGGCACAGTGGTAGGGTGTTTGCCTTGCACGTGGCTGACTTAAGATGGATCGAGGTTTGATCCCCCAGAGTCTCATATGGCCCCTAAGCCAGGAACAATTTCTGAGCACATCGTCAGGGGTAACCCCTGAGCATCATCAGGTGTGCCCCCCCCCAAAAAAAAAAACAAAAAATAAATAAAATTTAAAAACAAGGATTTAAAAACAAGGGTTTAAAAAAACAAGAATAAAGCAGTTCTATAGTTTTTTGTTTTATTTTGCTTTATTTTGTTTCTGGATGACATCCAGTGGCGCTTAGGGGTTACTCCTTGCTCTGTGCTCAGAAGTCGCTCCTGGCAGGCTTTGGGGACCATATGGGATGCCAGGAATCAAAATGGAGTCTATTCGGGGTTGGCTGCATGCAAGGCCCCACAGCTATGCTATTGTTCCATCTCCAGCAGTGATATAGTTTTTGGCAAAGTCAAGGCTAAACCAGATTTGACCCTCAGCACTCTGTCTGATACCCTGAACCCTGTTAGGAGTGGTCCCTGGACAGATTTACCCCAGAATTTAGCCCAGAACACAGCTGGGATGACCCAAAGACACATAACAACCCCCTCAACACACACACACACACACAAATGGGCCTCTTCATCATTATTTTAGAACACTTCTAAGATATATCCCACACAACAAGTGATACTTGGTATTTCTCAATAAATATTAACATCCTTCTAGTTCTCTCTCACTGCTCTCAACATTAACCAAGACATTTAGTTTTCTGATTGATTTCAATTTGAATTTATCTTTGTGTGAGCTGTTACTTAATAATGTAAGATTGAACTGCTGTCAAATATGCAGAAGACAAGAATAAATGGCGAGAAACCCTGTGGATGAAAACATGGATTCATTGAATGTAAATTGATGCAGCTGCTATGAAAAACATTAAATGTAAAAACACAACAGGATTCTCATACAATTAAAGATAAAACTATCATATAATCAAGCAATTCTATATCTGAAGAAAATTATACCACAATACTAAATAATATCAGATCCTATGTCCATTATTGTTTTAGTTACCATAGATAATTGACAAGGAAGCAAACTCAGTATCTATGAATGA